>GL380124.1:32155-87866 GCA_000143925.2 Caenorhabditis brenneri
CCATGTTTACAACTGCAAATGAAGATGTGGATACTGCAAAATGTAAAATAACCCGTACGGTACTGGCATAATGATTCGAGATCTTCACAGCGGAGTTGGAAAGTGGAGAAGCCATTGAATGATGAGTATCTTCGACGTCGCTATGAAGAAGTGGAAGCTGATAAAGAATTTATGAGTTTCAGAAAATTTTGAGGTAAAAATTAGTTCAAATTAGAACTCAAAAATCATGACCTTTTTTTTCAGAGATTCATCACTTCGAATCGTCCAATGTTCATTATCTCGCAACATGCCAATTGTCACAACTTGTAAATTAACTTCTGCATTATATCTGTTATCCACTGATTAATAAAAAAAATTATGAAACTTTCTGACGTACATGTATTTTAGGTTTCAAAGCAGAACAGAATAAAACAATTTCAGATTTTTTAAGAACCGCAACTAGGCTTGTCTTTAAGCACCTGATGAAAAATAGTACTCGAAAAGTGCCCGTAGACTTTCACGTTCCACAACATTACACTAGCGAAATTTTCAATTTTTCAGCATCTGATACTAAGTGACTTGTTCCAAAATAGATCTTGAAACTGTACTTCTTTTGTTTTCATAGTTGTTCGCTAAGAACGCTTATCAAATCTAATGGATCATGTCCTTCACCTTCCCTTGTATTCTCACGCGAACTTATCCGCCCGCTCTGATCTTCGGACAAGGACGATAATCCTATGAAAACAACAATTATTATCTCATGACTTGGAAATGCAGATCTTCATCTATTTTGCTTATTCAAAACTTATTACATGTTAAAATTTTCATTTATTTCTAACCCTGATGATACTATACGCTTCCATACCTCTCCCTCATTTCAATTTACTTATTGTGTTTTCGCGAGAAAAAAAAAGTTTCATTATAAAGGTGCATAAACTGAGACAAACTAGGCGTCATGGGTTTTGTTACGCAAAGCAGTTTATTTTCATCTACGCAACGACACTCTTTCGGCGCGCATACTAGCACTGTTTATGCACCTTTAAAACGTCACTTTTTTTCTCGCGAAACCACTATCTTAATCTAGATTCAATGTCTTTTTACAGTAATCATGCCTTGGAATCAATCTACGTTCCTTTCCCTTATTTTTTCATTGCTCGCCGTTATTGTGAACTCAAAGTACCTTGGACCACCCGACGCTGTCAAGATGATTACAGTAGTTCCTGTACGTGATGTCGGAGTCAATTATGCATTTATTAAGTGGTATGCTTTCGAAGTGGATACGAAATCGTACAAAATTGAACTTGTCAATTCTCATGACGGGAAGTCAATTACTGAAACTTTTGAAGAGTCCACGATTTTCAACGAGCCTTACTTTTTCAAAAACATTGATTTGGAACCAAATGAAACATATATTGTCCGGGTGTTGCTGTTAACGAACATGGTCAAAGCCCAAAATCACCGGATATCATTCTCCCCCTGGAGGATTCTAGTTGGCCAAAATGGCGTTTTGACTCCAACCCAAGGTCTCCATATAAACCTATTGTAGAATATATGCTGGGAAATCGCGTGAACGTCACCTGGACCTGGAGGGATTGGATGGATATACTTCCCATTGAATATATAATTCGTTATGGAGACAGCAAAAATGCATCTCTCTGGAACACACGGAAGACGAATAATACATGGATTATCTTGGATGATCTCAAAATGGGAAAGCAGTATAGTGCATATGTGCTTTCCAAAAAGGGCAACTTAACAAGTTCGGATGTGAGATTATTTCCAATTTTTCTTGGTGAAGATATGACAGGATTACCAAAGCCAATGATCACAATTGAATCTGTATTTGGAAAAGAAATATTCACTCCAGGAGATCCAATGACAATCAAGTGTTCGATTCCTCCAAATTCAAATATGCACAAAATTGATATGGAATTGACTGTCGGAGACCGTGTTGCTTCATTAAAATATGATGAAAACTATTATCCAATTGAAACTGGGCCAATTCGTTTCATTCCAAAAGATGTGACAAGTGTAACACTTCATATAAGAGCAAATGAAGATGTGGATACTGCCAAATGTAGAGTTTCCGTACGGGACATGAATCAAGTTTCAAGATCTTCACAGCGGAGTTGGAAAGTGGATAAGAGCTTGACTGATGAGTATCTTCGACGTCGCTATGAAGAAGTTCAAGCTGATGAAGCATTTATGAGTTTCAGAAAAGCCTGAGGTGAGCTTTTGGTCAGAATTTCAGATTCGAATTCAAAAAGAATGTTTTTTTTTCAGAAATTCATCACTTCGAACCGTTAAACGTTCATTATCTCGCAATATGACAATTGATACGACTTGTAAATGTACTTCTTCAACTATATCTGTTATTCACTGATTAATAAAAAATTTCATGATCTTCGATTCTACAGGATCCTACAGAAAAACTCTGATTTTGGTTTTGACTCACGGAAAAATGATCGATGAGAAACTGAGAACCAGGAAAAAAAGGTGCAAAACATGGAAAAAAAAACATTTTTTCTTTTTCTAAAATTGCAATGATAGATAGCTCTGGTGGGTTCACAGGTCATTCGTGTGTAGATCCGTTTAGAACGACTCAGTTTGCGGACGAGCATTCGTAAACGAGCCGTGAATTTCAGTCGTCCTAGAAGTTAGTAGCATTATCAATATTCATTTTTCTGAGCACCAATCAATCTCCAAAAAATAAAAAAAGAAACCGAAAGGAATCATAGTTATTGATGAGATTTTCAGACGTCCTTTTCGCGAACGGCTAGTATACGGATCTGTGAAGAGATCCGTTTTCGATACCAATGCGCGGCTCTGGGGCATCCGCAAGAGGTTGAACGCGAGAACCCTGTGGCGAATTGTTCAAAAATTGATACAACTTGGAACTATATATCTTTTATTATCATAGTTGTTCACTGAGAACCTTTATCAAATCTAATGGATCATGCCCTTACCTTCCCTTGTATTCTCTCGCGGAACCTATCTGTTCACTTTGATCTTCGGACAAGGACAATAACCCTGTGAAAACAACAATCATTATCTCATTCACTAGTCTGTTAGTGACTTGCAAATGCAAATCTCCATCTATTTTGTGATTTAAAAAATTATTACATGTTAGAATTCTTAATTCTTTCTCATGTGGTTATTCACGTGGAATTATAAAAAAAACTCCAAAAACTCTGTTCAAATGAAGTAATAAATCACGAAAACAACAGTGATGTTTTCAGTTTTTTTTTGGCTTGAAAATCCGAGTTCAAAAGGTCGCGCATCCAAGTTTTGACAGAGGTGATGAAGTTGCAAGCAAAAAACAACTGAAAATATCACTGTAGTTTTGGAGGTTCTTTCATTCATTTTTCTCCACGTGCATAACCCCATAAGTAGATCGTACACTTTCATACCTCTTCTCTATTTTTTTTCTTCTTTTTAAAATTCTATGTCTTTTTAGAGTGATCATGTCTTGGAATCGATCTATGTTCATTCTTGTACTAGGAGTCGCCGTTATGGTCAACTCAAATTATCTTGGACCTCCCGACGCTATCAAGAGGATCGGCGTACGTGGTTCCGGAGAGAATGAAGCACTTATTGAGTGGAATGCTTTCGAAGTGGATACAGATTCGTACAAAATTGAATTCGTTGGTGTTCATAATGGAAAATCGATAACTAAAACTGTTGAGAAGGACTCGAATCCTTTCAAGTCTGTTTGTTTCGTTGGTGGTTTGGAACGAGACGAAACATATATTGTACGTGTGTTTGCTGTTAATGAACATGGTCAAAGCCCACCATCGCCGGATATTATTTTCTCCCTGAAGGATTCTAGTTGGTCAAAAGAGATTTCTGACTCCAACTCACGCCCAAGGCCTCCACACGAACCTATTGTAGAATATATGCTGGAGAATCGCGCGAAAGTCACCTGGCTAGAATGGGATGAATTTGACAGCATGATGACGGGCAGGAACTGGAACAAGAGCCCCCAATGAATATGTTATTCGTTATGGAGATAACAAGAATACATCTCTTTGGAACACACGGAAGACGAATAATACATGGATTATCTTGGATGATCTTAAAAAGGGTACACAGTACTCTGCATACGTGATTGCCAAAAGGGATAACTTGACATGCATGACTCCTTTAGTATTTCCCATATTTCTGGATGAAGACATGACGGGACTACCGGAACCAGTTATCACAATTGAATCCGCCTTCGAAAAAGAGGTATTCACTCCAGGAGATCCAATGACAATCAAGTGTTCAATTCTTCCGAATTCAAATTTGCGCAAAGTTGTTATGAAACTGACTGTCGGAGAACGTGTTGAATCATTAAGTGATCAGTTAGCTGAGGGTGTGACGAGTATAACCATGTATACAACTGCAAATGAAGATGTGGATACTGCAAAATGTATAGTTTCCGTACGGTTCAAGGATTATATTTCGAGATCTGCACACCGGAGTTGGACAGTGAAGAAACCAATGAAAGACGAGTATCTCCAACGTCGCAATGAAGAAACGGAAGCTGATAAATCACTTATGGGTTTCAGAAAAATTTGAGGTAAGGTTTTGGTCAAAATTTCAAATTCAATTTTAAAAAGTATGCTCCTTTGTTCAGAGATCGATCACTTCGAATCGTCAAATGTTTATTAACTCGCAATATGCCAATTGACACAACTTGGAAATGTACTTCTTCAACTACATCTGTTGTTCACTGATTAATAAAAAAATATTTTCTGGCGGTACATGTAATTCAGGTTTCAAAGTAAAAACAAAGCCGAACAATTTGTTTTTCTCAGCAATCAGAAGATCCTAGCCTATATTGTACAAAAGGTTGGGAACTGTGTTCCATCTGAGACTTTCTGATTCTTTGGAAAAACTTTGATTTCGATTTTGGGTAATGGAGAAATGGTCGATGAGACATTGAAATGGAAATGTATTTTCTCTGAAATTGCAAAGATAGATAGCCCTGGCGGGTTCGAACCCAGGACCAGAGTCTTAAGCGGTCGGAAAAGTACCGCAACTAGGCTTGTCTTTAAGCACCAGGTGAAAAATAGTATCAGACAACTCCCCGTAAACTTTTTCATGCCCCACAATCTTCAACCAATAAAATCTTGGACTTTCCAACAACATGTACATTTAATCCGAAAAAGCTCGAAAACCCCAGTGTCAGTTGAAAGGCGTACCAAGCGGGCCAGACCGGGCTGGACAAATAGCCGGCACGGCATACATTTTTTGAAGTATTGAAAAACAATAAACGGATAAAACATTCAATTATTCAGGATTTGATATTAATGAGTTCAGAGACTTGTTCGAAAATCGATAGAACCTGAAACTTTATTCCTCATATTTTCATAGTTGTTCATCAAGAACCTCTATCAAACTATCTAGTGGATCATGCGCTTTTCATTCCGTTGTAATCTCGCGCAGAACTTATCCGTCACTTTGATCCTCGAACAAAGACAAAAGTTCTACGGAAATAACAATTATTATTTCATCCCGTCGTTTGGTTCTTCACTTGCAAATTTGAATCTTCATGTATACAGCTTTTAGAACCCAATTTGATGTTTTTACAGTAATCATGACTTGGAATCGACCGATGCTCCTTTCACTTGTTCTTTTACTACTTGCTGTTACTGTCAACTCAAAATATCGTGGACCTCCCGACGCTGTCAAGATGATCAACGTCCGTCGTTTCAGATGGATGGCAATTATTGAGTGGGATGTTTTTGAAGTGGATAAAAAGTCGTACAAAATTGAATTTGTTGGTATTCATGATGGAAAATCGATTACTGAAACTGTGGAAAAGTCCCTGGATCCTTTCAATTCTCACTATAGTGGCGACGTTAATGACTTGGAACCGAATGAAACATATATTGTACGTGTGTTTGCTGTCAATGAACATGGTCAAAGCCCACCATCGCCGCATATCATTCTCTCACAGGATGATGCTGGTTACCCAAACTGGATTTCTGCCATTGACTCGCGCCCATTGTCTCCACGGGAACTTTCTGTAGAATACATCCTGGGAAATCGCGTGAAAGTTACCTGGAAAGATGTTCAAGGCCCAGTTTGGGGTGTAAGCGAAAACGAGATCCCGAGCCCCACTGAATTCATTATTCGTTACGGAGACAGCAAAAATACATCTCTCTGGAACACACGGAAGACGGATGACACGTGGATCATCTTAGATGATCTTAAGAAGGATACACAGTACTGTGCCTATGTGGTTGCCAAAAAGGATAACTTAACAAGCAGTTGTCCTTCAGTATTTCCAATTTCTCTGGATGAAGACATGACAGGACTACCGAAACCAGTTATCACAATTGTATCCGCATTCAAAAAAGAAGTATTCACTACAGGAGATCCAATGACAATCAAGTGTTCGATTCCTCCGAATTCAAATTTGCACAAAATTGATATGGAATTGACTATCGGAGAACGTGTTGCTTCATTGAAAAGTGTTGAGAGCGTAACCATGTATACAACTGCAAGTGAAGATGTGGATACTGCCAGATGTAGAGTTTCCGTACGGGACAAGAATCAAGTTTCGAGATCTTCACATCTGAGTTGGAAAGTGGAGAAGCCATTGAATGATGAGTATCTTCGACGTCGCTTTGAAGAAGCTGTAGCTGACAAAACATTTATGAGTTTCAGAAAAGCCTGAGGTACGATTTTTGGACAGAATAACAGAGAACAAGAATGTCCACTTATTTAAAAAAGCATCTCAAAAGTACTTAGTTTTTTCAGAGATTCATCCCATCGAATCGTCAAGTGTTCATCATCTTGTGCTGAAGTATCCGTTGTCAAAACTTTCTGAATATGTCTCTGAGAATATACATACATTGTTACATTTTTTTTCAAAATTTAATGAGTTCTTTATCGAATCATATCCTATCAAATGTTATTCGCCTTCCGTTGTAATTTCCATACGGATGGGCAGCCCTTGAGGTCGATTCTGGAGAAGATAAGGGGGGCAATAGTTGGATGATACAGACATCAGTCTCTCTCCCATTCATCAGTTCGTTCGTGATTTGCTGATGGAATATTTATTTATTTAGCTGTCTCGAAAAATTAACGTGTTTTTTTTTCAATTCCTCACTTTTTTCCAACTTATTTGAACCAATTCTTTGTTTTTTTTTACAGTATTCATGTCCTGGAATCGACCCGTGCTCATTTCCCTTATTTTTTCATTGCTTGCCGTTATTGTGAACTCAAAATTTCGAGGACCACCTGACGCTATCAAAATGATTACAGTAGATTCTTGGCGTGGTTTCGGATTCAACAAAGCGATTATTGATTGGGATGCTTTTGAAGTAGATACGCAATCGTACAAAGTTGAACTTATTAATTCTCATGATGGAAAGTCAATTACTAAAACTTCTAAAACGTCCCCCACACACATTTTTGACTTGGAACCAAACAAAACATACATTGCACGTGTTTTTGCTGTTAATGAACATGGTCAAAGTCCCCCATCGCCGGATATCATTCTCCCCCACTATGATTTCGGTTGTGACTTTTTGACTTGGGACTGCTATTCACGCCCATCGTCTCCACGGGAACCTATTGTAGAATATATGCTGGGGAATCGCGTGAACGTCACCTGGACCTGGATAGATTTGAAGAGTATTCTATACGGGATCAAGAACCCCATTGAATTTATTATTCGCTACGGAGATAACAAAAATGCATCTCTCTGGAACACACGGAAGACGAATAATACGTGGATCATATTGGACGATCTTGAAAAGGATACACAGTATAGTGCATATGTGATTTCCAAAAATCACAACTCAACAAGCTCGGATGTGTACTTATTTCCAATATTTATGGGTGAAGACATGACAGGACTACCAGAGCCAGTTATCACAATTGAATCCGTATTTAAAAAAGAAGTGTTCACTCCAGGAGATCCAATGACAATCAAGTGTTCGATTCCTCCAAATACAAATATGCACAAAATTGATATGGAATTGACTGTCGGAAAACGTGTTGAATCAATAAGTGATCATTTACCTAAAAGTGTGACAAGTATAACCATGTATACAACTGCAAATGAAGATGTGGATACAGCGAAATGTATAGTTTCCGTACGGGACAAGGATGTTTCGAGATCTTCACAGCGGAGTTGGAAAGTGGAGAGACCATTGAATGATGAGTACCTCCAACGTCGCTATGAAGAAGTTCAAGCTGATGAAGCATTTATGGGTTTCAGAAAAATTTGAGGTAAGCTTTTGGTCAAAATTTCAAATTAAATTCCAAAAAGTATGTTCCTTTTTTCAGATATTCATCACTTCGAATCGTCGAACGTTCATTATCTCACAACATGCCAATTGACATAACTTGTAAATGTACTTCTTCAACTACATCTGTTGTTCACTGATTAATAAAAAAATATTCACGATCTTTCATTCTACGAGATCCTACAGAAAAACTTTGATTTTGACTAACGGAGAAATGGTTGATGAGAAACTGAGTACCGCAACGGAAAAAAGGATGAAAAAAACATTTTTTTTTTCATGAAAAAACATATTTTCTTTTGCTAAAACTGCAATGGTAGATAGCTTCGATGGGTTCACAGGTCGTTCATGTGTAAATCCGTTTAGGATGAGCTTTGTATTAAATGTCTTTACGCATCCATAACAACTCTGTTTACGGACAAGCGTTCGCAAACGGACCGTATACGGCTCTGTGCTTCTACCAATTCTTTTCGTTTGTAACTTTATCAATTTTATTTTTTTAAGCACCAAACTGCCAAAGAACAGAAAAAAATGAAATGGTAGCAACTGATCGAAACTTTAAACATCTCTTTCGCAAACGGGTGGGTTACGGATCCGTAACGAGGCTCGTTTCTGATACCAATCCGGGCCGTGTGCGACTCTGGGGCATCCGTAACGGGAAGAACGCAAAAACCCTATGACGACTTGTTCAAAAATCAATACAACTTGAAACTATATCTCTTTTATCCTCATAGGTGTTCACAAATAATATAATCCTTATCAAACCATCTAGTGGATCATGCCCTTCACCTTCCATTGTAATTTCACACAGAACATATCCGTTCACTTCGATCCTCGGATAAGAACAACAGTCCTATGAAAACAACAATTATTCTCTCATTCCGTCGTTTGGTTATTGACTTGAAAATGTGAAACTTCGTCTACTAGAATTTTCAACCCTTCCTAACGGAGGTCTTACTATACACTTCCATACCTTTTCGTCATTGTATTTTACTCATTAATCCATTTTCTATGTCTTTTTACAGTAATCATGCTTTGGAATCGACCGATGTTCTTTTCACTGTTTCTTTTACTACTCGCTGTTACTGTGAACTCAAGATATCGTGGACCTCCCGACGCTATCAAGATGATCACCATACAAAACTTTGGAACTTTTGCAGTTATTGAGTTTGAAGCTTTTGAAGTGAATACACAGTCGTTCAAAATTGAGCTGCATAGTGTACGTGATGGAAAATCGATTACTGAAACTGTTGAAAAGTCCCCGGATGCTGTTATGCCTCCTTTCATCGAGTTCATTGATCACTTGGAACCAAATGGAACATATATCGTACGTGTGTTTGCTGTCAATGAACATGGTCGAAGCCCACCATCACCGGAAATTATTCTCTCCCTGGCTGACGTTGATTGTACAAACTGGAAAACTGACTGTGATTCTCGCCCCCCGGCTCCAGAGGAACAGAATGTAGAATATATGCTGGGGAATCGTGTGAATGTCACCTGGAACGTTGCCCAGGATAGGGTTTGGGATGTAAGTGTGAACAAGATCCCGAGCCCCACTGAATTCATTATTCGTTACGGAGACAACAAGAATACATCTCTTTGGAACACACTGAAAACGAACAACACATGGATTTTATTGGATGATCTCAAGAAGAATACACAGTACTCTGCATATGTGATTGCCAAAAAGGATAACTTAACAAGCCTGTATAATTATATATTTCCAATATTTCTGGGTGAAGACATGACAGGACTACCAGAACCAGTTATCACAATCGAATCCGCGCTCAAAAAAGAAGTATTCACTCCTGGAGATCCAATGACAATCACATGTTCTGTTTCTCCAAATACAAATATGCTCAATATGAAAATGGAATTGACTGTCGGAGAACGTTACATATCTAAGAGGGAGACAAGTGTTACCCTGTATACAACTGCAAATGAAGATGTGGATACTGCAAAATGTAAACTCTCCGTACTGAATAAGGATGTTTCGAGGGCTTCCTATCGGAGTTGGAAAGTGAAGAAACCAATGAAAGACGAGTATCTCCAACGTCGCAATGAAGAAATTGAAGCTGATAAAGAATTTATGAGTTTCAGAAAAATTTGAGGTACGGTTTCGGCCAGAATCACAAAGAACCACAATGTCCACTGATTTCATAAAGCCTCTCAAAAATCATTAATCTTTTCAGAGGTTCATCACTTCGAATTGTCTAATTTTAATCATCTCGTGCTGAAGTGTCCATTGTCAAAACTCTTCGAATATGTCTCTGAGAATACACTAAAATTGCCACATTTGTTTTTCGAAAATTAATAAAACCTTCATCAAACTATATCGTATCAAATGTATTTCGCCTTCCGTTATAACCTTGGGCAACACCTATCCGATCATTTTGAGAACAACCCTCGGAAAGGGACAATAATCCTTTGGAAACAACAATTATTATCTCATTCCGTCGTATAGTTCTTGACTTGAAAATGCGAATCTTTATATGTTTTGCGATTATAAAAACTATTGCATGTTAGAATTTTCCGTTCTTCCAAACGAAGATCGCGCTATCCGCTTTCATACGCCTTCTTAATATTAATCTAGATTCAATGTATTTTTACAGTAATCATGCCGTGGAATCGACTTGTGTTCATTCTTTTCATTATTTCATTGCTTACCGTTATTGTGAACTCAATGTATCGTGGACCTCCCGACGCTGTCAAGATATCCACCGTACAAGGTTTCGGAAGTTTTGCACTTATTGAGTTTAAAGTCTCTGAAACGAATATAAAGTGGTTCAAAATTGAGCTGCATGGTGTTCGAAATGAAAAATCGATTACTAAAACTGTTGAAAAGTCCCCGGGTCCTTTCGAGGCTACTTTTATCGAGAGCATTGATAACTTGGAACCAAATGGAACATATATTGTACGGGTGTTTGCTATTAATGAATATGGTCAAAGCCCACCATCGCCGGATGTCATTCTCTCTCAGGATGAGAACAGTGATGAGGTTTCTGAGTGCAAATCTCCCCCATTGTTACCATACAAACCTCATGTGGAATATATGCCAGGGAGTCGCGTGAACGTCACCTGGGAGGATCTCGAAAAAAGGAGAAACCGGGGGTGCCAGGGACCCATCGAGTTTATTATTCATTATGGGTTCAATTTTAGTATGGAATTTGCCACAAAGAAAACGAATGAGACGTGGATTATATTGGATGATCTTAAGGAAGATACACAGTACTATGCATTTGTGGTTGCCAAAAGGGATAACTTAACAAGCGAGATTCATTACACATTCCATTTTTCTCTAAATGAAAGTTGGACAGGACTATCCGAACCAGATATCACAATCGAATCCGTATTTAAAAAAGAAGTATTCACTCCAGGAGATCCCATGACAATCAAGTGTTCATTTCTCCCGAATTCAAATCTGTTCCACTTCCATTATGATATGGAACTGACTGTCGGAGAACGTGTTGAATCATTGAGTGATCAGTTACCTAAAGATGTGACAAGTATAACCATGTATACAACTGCAAATGAAGATGTGGATACTGCAAAATGTATAGTTTCCGTACGGTACTGGAATAATGATTCTAGGTCTTCCTATCGGAGTTGGAAAGTGGATAAAAGCTTGACTGATGAGTATCTTCAACGTCGCTATGAAGAAATTGAAGCAGATAAAGAATTTATGAGTTTTAGAAAATTTTGAGGTAAAAATTAGTTCAAATTAGAACTCAAAAATCATGACTTTTTTTCAGAAACTCATCACTCCGAATCGTCAAACGTTCATCATCTCGCAACGTGCCAATTGTCACAACTTGTAAATTAACTTCTTCAACTATATCTGTTATCCACTGATTAATAAAAAATGCAATAAACTTACTGGCTGTACATGTATTTCAGGTTTCAGAACAAAACAGAATACAACAACTTCAGATTTGTTAAGTACCACAACTAGGCGTGTCTTTAAGCACCGGGTGAAAAATAGTACTCGAAAAATGCTCGTAGACTTTCGTATTCCACCACCTTTAACCAATAGAATCTTCAATTTTTCAACGTGTGATACTGAGTGACTTGTCTCAAAATAGAACCTGAAACTGTATTTCTTTTATCCTCATAGTTGTTCACTAAGAACGCTTATCAAACCATCTAGTGGATCATGCCCTTCACCCGCCCTTGTATTCTCACGCGAAACCTATCCGTTCACTTCGATCTTCGGATAAGAACAACAGTACTATGAAAACAACAATTATTATCTCATGACTTGGAAATGCAGATCTTCATCTATTTTGCGTTTTCAAAACTTATTACATGTTAGAATTTTCAGTTCTTCCAAACGAAGATCACATTATCCTCTTTCATACCTCTTCCGCATTTTCTTTTACTTGTTAGCCCAGATTAAATGTATTTTTACAGTAATTATGCCGTGGAATCGACTTGTGTTCATCCTTCTCATTATTTCATTGCTTACCGTTATTGTGAACTCAAAGTATCGTGGACTTCCCGACGCTGTCAAGATATCCACCGTACAAGGCTTCGGAAGTTTTGCACTTATTGAGTTTGAAGTCTTTGAACAGAATATAAAGTCGTTCAAAATTGAGCTGCATGGTGTTCGTGATGGAAAATCGATTACTAAAACTGTTGAAAAGTCCCCGGGTCCTTTCATGGCTACTTTTATCGAGAGCATTGATAACTTGGAACCAAATGGAACATATATTGTTCGTGTGTTTGCTATTAATGAATATGGTCAAAGCCCACCATCGCCGGATGTCATTCTCTCTCAGGATGAGAACAGTGATGAGGTTTCTGAGTGCAAATCTCCCCCATTGTTACCATACAAACCTCATGTGGAATATTTGCCAGGGAGTCGCGTGAACGTCACCTGGGAGGATCTCGAAAAAAGGAGAAACCGGCAGTGCCAGGGACCCATCGAGTTTATTATTCATTATGGGTTCAATTTTAATATGGCATTTGACACAAAGAAAACGAATGAGACGTGGATTATATTGGATGATCTTAAGAAGGATGCACAGTACTATGCATTTGTGGAAGCCAAAAGGGATAACTTAACAAGCGAGATTCATTACTCATTCCATTTTTCTCTAAATGAAGATTGGACAGACCTACCCGAACCAGATATCACAATTGAATCTGTATTTAAAAAAGAAGTATTCACTCCTGGAGATCCAATGACAGTCACTTGTTCATTTCTCCCGAAATCAAATATGCTCCATTATGATATGGAACTGACTGTCGGAGAACGTGTTGAATCATTAAAGGATCAGTCAGCTGACGGTGTGACGAGTATAACCATGTATACAACGGCAAATGAAGATGTGGATACTGCAAAATGTAAAATAACCGTACGGTACTGGCATAATGATTCGAGATCCTCCTATCGGAGTTGGAAAGTGGAGAAACCATTGAATGATGAGTATCTTCGACGTCGCTATGAAGAAATTGTAGCTGATGAAGCATTTATGAGTTTCAGAAAAGCTTGAGGTAAGCGTTTGGTCAGAATAACAAAGAACAAAAGTGTTCGTTTATTTCAAAAAGCAACTCAAAAATCCTTAGTTTTTTCAGAGGTTCATCGCTTAGGATCGTTTAATTTTTATCATCTTGTGCTGAAGGATTCATTTACAAAACTCTCTCTCTCTCTATATGTTTCTGTAATAATTTTTCTCAAAATTTGATAAAGTTCTTATCGAATCATATCCTATCAAATGTTCTTCGCCTTCCGTTGTAATTTCCATACGGATGTGCCGCCCGTAAGGTCGATTCTGGAGAAGATAAGGGCAACATTCTCTCTCCCATTCATCAGTTCGATCGTGACTTGCTGATGGATCATTTATTTATTTTGTTGTCTCGAAAAATTAACGTGTCTTTTCTCACTTATCTAAACCGGTTATTTTTTTTTGCTTACAGTAATAATGCCTTGGAATCAATCTACGTTCATTTCCCTCATTTTTTCATTGCTTGCCGTCATTGTGAACTCAAAATATCGAGGACCACCCGACGCTATCAAGAATCTGTACGTAGATTCTGTACGTGGTGTCAAAGAAAATTATGCATTTATATGGTGGTACGCTTTTGAAATGGATACGAAATCGTACAAAATTGAACTTGTCAGTTTTCATGATGGAAAATCGGTTACAAAAACTTTTGAAACGTCCCCGACTTCTAGCATGCCTTACTTTTTCGAATACATTGACTTGGAACCAAATGAAACATATATTGTACGTGTGTTTGCTGTCAATGAATATGGTCAAAGCCCACCATCTCCGGATATCATTCTCCCCCAGGAATTTTATTACCCAGGATTTACCCAGGATGGTTGTCCAAAATTTTCTGACTGCGACTCACGCCTATTGTCTCCAGAGAGACCTATTGTAGAATATATGCTGGGAAATCGTGTGAACGTCACCTGGATCTGGAGGGATTGGATGGATATGCTTCAAAGCGGGATCCAGAGTCCCATTGAATTTATTATTCGTTATGGAGACAGCAAAAATACATCTCTCTGGAACACACGGACGACGAATAATACCTGGATTATATTGGATGACCTTGAAAAAGGAAAGCAGTACACTGCATATGTTCTTTCCAAAAAGGGCAACTTAACAAGCTCGGATCTGTACTTATTTCTAATAATTCTTGGTGAAGACATGATAGGATTACCAGAACCAGTTATCACAATTGTATCCGCATTCGGAAAAGAGATCCTCACTCCCGGAGATCCATTGACAATCAAGTGTTCGATTCCCTCAAAGTCAAATATGCACATTATTGATATGGAATTGACTGTCGGACAACATGTTAATTCATTAAGAAATCATAAAGACTATTGGCCAACTGAAAGTGTGCCAATTCTATCTCCAGTTGTGACAAGTATAACCATGTATACAACTGCAAATGAAGATGTGGATACTGCCAGATGTAGAGTTTCCGTACGGGACGACAATCGAACTTCGAGATATTCCTATATGAGTTGGAAAGTGGATAAGAGCTTGACTCATGAGTACCTTCGACGTCGCAATGAAGAAGTTGAAGCTGATAAAGTATTTATGAGTTTCAGAAAAGCCTGAGGTAAAAATGAGTCTATATACTCCAAATCAGAACTCGAAAATGATTACTTTTTCAGAAATTCATCACTTCAAATCGTCTAATTCCCATTATGCTAACGTATCCGTTTCAAAAAATTTGAGGTATAGTTTGGGACAGAATTTCCCTGTTTTCTTAATCATCGAGAACAACAACATAGCCCCAGTTTCATCAGAGATTGTGTTCATTAGTTTCAAATTCAAAATCAAGAATCCTTAGTTTTTTCAGAAATGCATAACAATCATCGAATGTGAAGAGTATTGTGCTCAAATATTACATATTCTTAATATGTTTTTGGTATGAAATTACTTTGAAAAAAAATTTGTTGTTCATAGATAAATAAAACTTCTATTTAAAACAACTACAAAAAACTTTCAAAAGCGAAAACTAACGCTGTTTTTTATCAGTCAGAAGCTCCTAAAAAGATTTTTTTATTTCACAGCTTTGATCAAACTTATTGAATTTTAGACCAGTAGGTAAGGCGGTTTGCCTGTTTTCAAAGCTATCTTGAGTTCGGTATTTCCCCAATGGGATATCATGATGACCGGTGAGACGACTGATACTGTACCGTTGAAAAACTATGAAGGTTCAAACCTCTCTTCGTTATGACACCTTCCCTAATCCATCTACACATATTTCTATTTGTCATCAAGCTAATTAGCACCCCATCGTCAAGTGGTTTCTGTCTCCCTGCTTCTGAATGGAAAAGAATAAATCCACAAAAGACGACGCCTAGAGGGGCCGAAAAGAAATAAAATACAATTACGAGAGAGAGAGAGGATGCATACTGGGTAGTAGTAGTACGAAGGACAGCTGCTGTCACTGACATTCAGAATAAAAAGAGAGAGACGCAGAGAAAAAGAGAGGGTCCGTTCTCTATTGTGTTTGTGGCCTCCCCTTCTCCAGACGGGTGGGGTGGCCTTGTCTTTTTTCTTTTTCTGCACCCTCCCATCCTTTCCTTCTTCTCCCTTTGACACCAACTTGTTCATGGACAAATAGCACGGATTTTGGTGTGCTGGTTTTTTGTTTAGAGAAGATTCGAATTTCATAGTTGGAAAATGAAATTACTGTATTTATTTCCTATTTTTTATTTGCTACAATATGGATGTGAGGCTTTGATTAGACCAGGTAAGACTCTTTTTTATTGGTGTGTTGGGAGGAAAAGTGATGGGAAATCGATAGTGCCGACCTTTGCAAGTTTTTGTGAGGTCAAACTGAGATATATTCTGAATTTTAAATAGTGTAATTTTTCTAGAATTCAAAAAAATACAAATTAAAATTTTTCCAATCAATGCTCACATCTGATTTTTCAAATTTTGAAATTTTATACTTGTAAAATCTCGGCTTGGGCAGATAGGCAATTTTCAATGCCTGGAGGCTCGGATTCAAAAATTTTTGAATTTCGCTTTTTTTTTCTGGCATTTTTACATTTTCTCACCGATATTTTTTTCGATTTTTCAAATTTCAAAAGTATAAAATCACAAGTATCAAAATCCAAAATTTAGAGTTTGTATCACTTCGATTTTCTGACAAGTGTCTAGAACACACAACCCTCAAATATATTTACCTATCGCATCAAAAGGAGTTAAGGGTGATATTATAAATACAAAGGATCCATTTTATTTGCCAACATACATTTACACCATGAGCAAATATTAATGTTGATAGTATGGTTAAGAAGGTGAGGGGACATGTATCAGTGAAAGGATTCTGAAATTTCCATCCTTCACTGAAGCCTGAGAGTCTAAAAATCTTCATCTGAAAATCTGACCCGCCCCTTATATGGCGACTTTTAGATAGAGATTTCCAGACTCTCAAACTCCAGTGAGGGCTAGAAATTCCAGAATCCACTCACAGAAACATCTACTTCCAAGCCCAGATTGTCAACAATGCATAAAATTCAGAAAAAAAATCACATTTTCCTAATCCTCACTTCTTTTTCAGACAACACATTCACCGACAGAAGTATTGGAGAATTCCGAGAACTTTTGATAAACACTCGAGAAAATGCACTTTTTGTCGGTTCAGAAGGAGCCATCTTCCGTTTATGGGCCTTTAACGTCAACGACACCGGAGAGAATGTGTTCGCCAAGAAACAATTGGTTCTTACGGACTCTGAAGAATCAGAATGTCGGTCGACAGCCAGTGAAGAGAGGCTTTGTAGACCATCGACGAGGTTTATGGCCTTCACCAACAATATGGACTCTGTTTATGTGTGTTCTTCGGTTGGAATGCGTCCAGAGATAAGAGTTTTGGATTCGAATTCGTTGCAAGATCAACAGGAACCGAGAAATGAAATTGGAATTTGTGTGGTTGATCCCACTTTCAATTCGACAGCTGTAGTGGTGGATAATGGGAATCCAGAAGGTGAGGTTTTTGGAAGTCTACCGTAAGTGCTTCGTTTTCATGGAAGTATATCTCAGTTGTCTTTGGAGCTACTAAAAATTTGTCAACTAGTAACTTGTTTAAAATGTTTTGATTAACATTTTTGTAGTTGACTACGTTTTGATAACTCTACAGGCAACTGAGATATGCTGCCCTGAGCATAGGCCTCAGTGACAGGATTGGCTCACTAAGTACTGTGTTTTCAGAGCAGCGTATCTCTGTTGGCATTGAAGATATCAAAAAGTAATCAACTGAAAAAATGTTGAACAAAACATTTTAAACACTTTACTTGTTTACTACGTTTTGATAGCTCTACCGGGAACCGAGATATGCTGCTCTGAGCATTGGCCTCAATTACTGGTACACCAAGTACGACTTGTTCAGAGCAACATATCTCGGTTGCCTTTGAAGCTATCAAAAAGTGATCAACTAAAGAAATGTTAAACAAAATATTTTAAATATTTTATTAGTTGAACACTTTTTGATAACTTTGAAGACAACTGAGTTATGCTGCTCTGAGCACAGGCCTCAATCACAGGGTTGGTCCACTAAGTAATGTGTGTTCAGAGCAGCGTATCTCGGTTAGCCTTGAAGATATCAAAAAGTAGTCAACTGAAGAATTGTTAAGCAGAACAATTAAAATATTTTACCAGTTGAAACTGTTTTGATAGCTCTGAAGGCAACTGAGATATGCTGCTCTGAACATACGGTAACTCTACTCCTATTGACACAATATCCAGTTTTCTTAAAATTTACATTCCAATTCTTCCAGATGCTTCCTCGGTATATTCTGGAATCCGTACCGGAATGGGAGGTGAAAATCATTTGATCTACAGACCACCACTAACAAAGAACGGCAAACAACTGCATGCATCGATTCGAACCATCTATTCGGACAGCAAATGGCTCAATGAGCCCCAATTCGTCGGCTCCTTTGATGTCGGTCAACACGTTCTCTTCTTCTTCCGTGAAATCGCTCATGATAACTCATTCGGAGAAAGAATCATTCATAGTCGAGTGGCACGAGTTTGCAAGAAAGATATCGGAGGGAGAAACGTGTTGAGACAAGTTTGGACATCGTTCGTCAAGGCTAGATTGAATTGCTCAGTGTCTGCTGATTACCCGTACTATTTCGATCATATCCGTAAGATTTTCATTGAATATAGAAGGATTTTAGTATTGAGAATGTTTCAGAATCTGTAAAAAGAGTGGACAAAAAAGGCGAAACATTCTTCTATGCCACCTTCAGTACATCCGAAACTGCATTCACTTCATCTGCAATTTGTATGTTCCAGTTGAACTCTATTAATCATGTGAGTCGGGTTTTTGGGATGACGGTTTGATTGGAAATTCTGAAATTCTGAAATTTCAGGTCCTCGACACTGGACTTTTCATGGAGGAAGACGCCAATGGACAGTTTTCGGTGACCGCTGACGAGATTCCAGCTCATCGTCCGGGAACGGTAAGTGATAAAAGTTCTCTATTATGGCAATCAGTATGAAAGCAATTGCTGGCCGAAGATCCGACAACTTGACGGCCCTGATATCTCACCACGAAAACTACCGTATACATTTAGTTGCTACCGTAAGATTTATCGAGTTTCATCAATATCCATCGATTATCAGCGATTTTCCTAGCTTTTTCTCAGAAAAAAAATACCTGGAAAATCGAAAAAATTGATGGAAATCGAAAAATAAATAAAACCTTTTCGAAATTTCTTACGGTAGCAATTAAATTTATACGGTAGTTTTCGTGGTGAGATATCGTGACCGTCGAGTTGTCGGACCTTCGGCCAGCACTTGCTTTTACACTTTTTCATGAAAAAAAATGTTTTTTTGAATGAAAATTTAGAGTGCAATTCGCGAAAATAACGGCCAACGCCGGGCACTAAACGTTTTGAAATTTTTTAAAAAATCGATTGCAGAAACAAAAATTTCATCCAAATAATCAATAATCTTAATTTTCAGTGCTCCTCCAACTCTCACAGCATCAATGACAACGATCTTCATTTCGCCAAACTTCATCTCCTGGTCGCTGATGCCATTTCTGGAGGCACCCCAATCCTCCCACTCCGTGATCACGTCTTTACCCATATTGCCGTCGATCAACTCCAGAATCAAAATGTGATTTTTGCTTTTGACTCTTATAATCGAAAAATGTGGAAGATCTCTCATTGGAAGGAGGGAAACGAGTGGAAATGGAACCTAATTGAGCAGCAGGACTTGAAAATCTCCTCGAAAATCAATGACGTGGCACTGTTACCATCTGAATTCTTCTTCATAACTTCAACATCTGGAGTCTCTCAATTCTCAGTTTCCCGTTGTCCAACTCTTCCATCCTGTGCTCTTTGCTCCCTTGATCCATATTGTAGCTGGAATGCTATCACTTCGAAATGTGCTCTGAAAACCAAGACAAACGAGAAACAAGTCGGTTGGGTATCTAGTTCATGGGCTGGAAGGATCTCACCGGAATGTAGTGCCGTGGAGAAATTATCCGTGAAAGATGTCTATTTGGGTGATGGAATCAAGATCAGTGGAGTTAAAGGAGGTGTCTGGCAGAAAGATGCTCAAGAAATTGAGAATGGACATCGACACATGATCACTGAGAATGGAGATTTAGTGATTCTGGATATGGATGTGGAAGACGGTGGAACCTATGAATGTGTCAAAGGAAATGTCGTTTTGATGAGAGAACGAGTTGTGGTACATGGTAAGTAGACTTTTTCATTAGAAATTTTGATGTGATGGCCCGTTTGAAATATCACACCACGAAAACGATTTCCGAGAAACAGATAAAAACGAGTGCTACCGTATTATGGCAATTAGTGTAAAAGCAAGTGCTGGCCGAAGATCCGACAAATTGACGGCCCCGATATCTCACCACGAAAACTACCGTATAAATTTAATTGCTACGGTAGGATTTATCGAATTTCATCAATTTTCAGCGATTTTTCTAGCTCTTTCTCAGAGAAAAAATGAATAATCGTTGAAATTTTAAAATTGGTTAAAATTGATGAGTAAATGAAAATTTTCGACATTTCTTTCGGTAGTTTTCGTGTTGAGTTATCGGGACCGTCAAGTTATCATTCATCACTTTTTTTAAACACTGATTGCCATAATATCTCTTCTATATACTAAGCGGCAAGCTCTGTCTGTCAGTCTGTCCAGCGCTTACCACTGAATAACTTTTGAGCCCCTCAACCGATTGGTACCATATTTGGCACGTAGTCATAGGTCCCCGAGCGCTTCGGTTCTATACCGTTTGGAGCTTGGGTTACTGTAGGATTACGGTAGCTACAGTAATCCATTTTTTGAAAACGTGTTCGGAATGAACGGAATTATTCCGGTTTTTGCATGTGGTATCTACAAGACCCCAATAGCACACCAACGAAAAATGATGAAAATTACTGTAGGATTACGGTAGTTACAGTAACCCAAAAACTTCCAAAGCTTCCAGAAACTTCTCGAAACTTCCGGAAGCTTCCAGAGCTTCCAGAACTTCCAGGAACTTCTAGAAACTTTCAGAAACTTCCAGAAGCTTCTCGAAACTTCCGAAAATTTCCAGAAGCTTCTCAAAAAATCCGGAAACTTCCAACAGTTCCAGAAACTTCTAGAAACTTCCAGAAACTTCCAGAAGCTTCTAGAAACTTCCAGAGCTTTCAGAACTTCCAGAAACTTCTAGAAACTTTTCAAAACGTACTTATTTTTACGGGGTTTTGAATTTTATGAAATAATATACATAAAACCCCCGGTGAGGAGCGCAGCGACGAACAAAAAGGAGGTGAGCCGCCGTAGGCGGCGCCACCGACTGGTTCAAATCTAACCTTTACTGGGAAAATGTATCAAATTAATCGAAATTCATCATTTTTGTTTATCGGTTTTTGTTTTCGGCGAATATTTTCTCATTTTTCTGTGAAAAAAACCAGAAAAAACGGTAAAAATCGATGAAAATCGATGAAAATGAATGAGAAAAATATTACGATAGAATTTTAGAAAAATTACTGTAGCACTCATTTTCAGCTGTGTCTTGAGCACCATTTTCTCGGTGAGATATCTCGTGGCCGAGTTCACAATTTTTTTTTTCTAATAATTGAACCCCTCTGCCCATACTTGTCCAAATCAGGCCCGGCCCGGCAAGGCCCGGAAGCCCGGCCCGGCCCGGCGGGCCCGGATATGAAAAAAATTTGAATTTTTCAGCAAAAATTTTAGAAAAAATTTCAAATTTTTGACAAAAAATGGGAGTTTTCATGTCGAAAGTGCTCATTTTTCCTCGAAAGCAAGTTATTAACTGGAAATAGCTCTTTTCCGTGTAAAAGTTATCAATTTTCAGTTTAAAAAATTTCCCTTTCCCTGACCCCGGGCCCACCGGGCCGGGCCCATGAAAATTCCCATTTGGGCCCGGCCCGGCCCGGATTTGGACAAGTACGCCTCTGCCAGGATTTTGTTTCGTACAAATCATTTTCAGAAAACTCTTATTTTCAGAAAACTGTGCCCGACCCACCAGCGTCGCCGAGTACCGTTCATGCCAACGTGAATGGTGTAAGAAGGCGGACGCCTACAAAGCGGCACTCAACATTTGGAGTGATTCCAATAAGAAAAACGTACAGTGCAAAGCAAACGGTTCTAATATCCATTAGTTTTTTATGGTTATAATAATTAACGATCTCAATTCACCTAAAATAATGCATTTTTGTAAATAAAATTGGTTCAATTTTAAAAAAATTTTAAAAAAATTAAAAAAATAAAAAAAAGGCCGACGCGGGCGGCGCCGTCGCATCATCGTCGCTCATCGATGTCGCTCATCGAAGTCGCTCATCAAAGTCGAAGACGCTGTCGCTGACGCTGAAAAATTTTTGCAAAATCCCGCCCATTTTCAGCACGAGCACGTGCGTGACCGGTTAGCAAGGTTCCAGAAAGCCCCCGATTCGGCACACCCAAGGTTACTTTCACGGAGGATGTAGGGAGGAGCCAATACGCCGAGTCCAGGAAGCCGACCTTTGTGTGCTGCACGCCCATGCCTCTCACCAATGTGTATCTCGCCAATGAGCCGAAGCTAAGCCGAAGCACGTGGGTCCTCAATACACGTGGGTCATCAAGGGACGTACTGGGTATCAACCGCCACATCGAATCAGGCGAATTGCCCGAAAGCTTATAAAGGGTAGGCTTTTAAGTGGCCGACACCTCCCGGGTTCCGCCGCTCACCGTACTTTGCGTGTAGATGCGCGCCCGCCCACTCGACTCTGT
The DNA here is from genome assembly GCA_000143925.2 of Caenorhabditis brenneri. Classification (NCBI taxonomy): domain Eukaryota; kingdom Metazoa; phylum Nematoda; class Chromadorea; order Rhabditida; family Rhabditidae; genus Caenorhabditis; species Caenorhabditis brenneri. Next base: position 55,101 of record GL380124.1, read on the forward strand.
CACTCGCTCTCTCTGCACTCTGACTACAACGACACTCCGATATTCCACTAGTGTGTCGATTTACGAGAGTGTGTCGATTTACGTCGTAAATCGACACTATTTTTGCACCTTTTGCACCTTTTTTTTTGCAATTGAAATGTTCGTTTTTTGAATTCAATTTTGAGTTTTATGAGAGTGCAAACCAACCAAAATGTTCGCAAACTCTTATTATATCAAACTTATCAGGTTTCAACACAAAACCACCCCAATCTCTCAAAAAATGCTCAAAAGACGAAAAAATGAGGATTTTCATCGCTATATTTTCATTTTCAATTGATTTCTTTCATTGTTTACAGGTAAGCAAACAAAAAAATGAGTCGGAAGTTGAAAATTTTGAAAGTATTTTGAAAGGAAGTTGAAAGTATTTTTTACAAAAAATTTCGACGTCGAAACGATCGCGATTAACGGGAAGACGAGGAAAGTTAGGGAATTTATTCCCAGAAACCTGGATGAAATTTTAACGATTGTGTCGGTTTGAGTTAATGAATTTTCCAGTATTGTCGATTCATTGAAACCCATAAAGAGTGCATTCCATGTGGAAAGACTGCTCAACCCACCGACATCGCAAACATCATTGTTTTTCTGGCGGATCGCAAGCCTTCCTCCTATATCATTGGCCAATCGATTGCTGTCGATGGTGATTCTACTCTTGTGATGGGAATTCAGGCTCATGGCATGATGAGTATCACGGCTTCCACCTAGGTGTTTCTGAATGAATTTTAAGAACTCAAATGCTTTATTAAATCTTTGTCTAGTAACTTTCTGATCAGGGTAGCTGTATATCTAAAAAAAACTCTGTTTCAATTGTGAGAAGAAGGGTAGTGTACAATAATATGATACAAAATAATTCTGGGAACGCGAAAAAAAAAGAAGGAAGCAATTCTAATGTCACTAGAAATAGAACGGAAAATCAGGACCACGTGGCTCAAGAGGAGGAGTATTGTGTGGTGGATTTTCCACTACCACTGGACTTGTAGGATTCACTCTTTCCGTTGTTGTTGATGCTGCTTCTGTCGGAAATTCAACATTCAAGTCATCACTCCATCGCTGCACTCCTTTGATCAGACTTTCGATCCGTTCCGTTTTCCTTGTCAACAGCTTGACGAACTCGTCGAATTGTTTCTTCTGATTGAAGCTGTCGGTTGCTTCCATAAATCGAGTCATACTCGCATCGTGTTTTGAGCTCCAACTCAACCATTTCTCCATCGTCTCGTGCAATTGTCCACGAAACGAGGCCTGCGCTGATTTCAGCTTGCTTTCCAGTGCAAGAATTCGTTTCAGATTCTCTTGTCGCTGCATTTCAATTCGAACGGGCTGCAGTAGAACGAACTGATGGCCGCGTCGAATGTGGTTCTTGAGAAGGCACGTGGAGCAAAGTGCATATTTGCTCAGGCTGGTTTTCTGAGACAATATCTCCGTCGCAAGGGATAATGTTTCTGCTGAATCTTGTTTGGCGAGAGAGCAGTTCGAGCAGATATTGGCGCTGAAAATGTTTTCTTTTTTCGGGGAATTTTTCGGCAAATCGCCAGAAAATTAGCCAAATTGCCTGAGAAAACGGCAACTCGCCGCAACAACGGATAGCCCTCTGCTTGCCGAACGCATTTAGCAAGCAATCGGCAAGTTGCTGTGCGATTTTACCCCGTCAGCAGCAAGCTGATGAATTCACGGCAACTTGCCGATGATTACCCGAGTTGTTTCTATGAAACTCGTAGTGAACTCACTCCTTCTCATGATAGACTCCATTGCACTCGATACACGTTATGAACACTACATTGTGATTCGCCTCTCCACGCATCACATCGACCACATCAATCAGCTGGTAGTTGGTTCTGATGCTGTTGCGTGGCGCTTGTGTCAGCATCTGCAAGAATACAAAGATTACGTGATAACAGGAAGGATAGTTGCTTACTCGACACACTGGGCAGACAATGTACACTTGTGTCATATCCATGTTTCCAGCTCTTCGCCGCCCTTCCGCCTCGAGAACGTTTATGCATGCATTGCATATTGTGTGTGCACATTGCAATATCTTCGGTAAATGTCGATTATCATCTGAAAACTCAGAGAAATTGGATGCAGATACTTTATCAAAGGACTCTGAAATCGGATTTCTAATGGTCCGCCACCGCCACACCTGTCTGCGTCTCTCATTTTGGCGTTGTCATTCAATCTCATTTTACTCACCGTAAGCAACCGTGCATATTCGACACTCTGGTGTTCGGATGAAGGGGTGTACAGAAGCGCTGCTCTTGAAATCGTCCTGAAGCATGTCGGTGAACTGGGAGAGGACAGTCGAACGCCGACCCTGAATCGATTAGCCTACACAAAACTGAAAAAAATTAAGATCAAAAACACTCGCGGGCAAATATAATACAGGGAGATCAAACTTGAAAAATTAAGAAAATTAAATAACAAAGTAACAATTCATTAGGTAAAACGGTGTATCGAAATTTGTAACAATTGTGACATGAATGCATTAAAATACATAAGAGTGAATTTTCGAAGTAAAACTATTTCTTGGAAATTTTTTTGTACTCATGCGACACAAAGCTCATTACGACTGCGAAGATCCAGATTATGAAGAGAGTGAACTTCTCCCAGTAGAAGAAGTAGAACGCTTTCGTTGTCTTAAAGATTGAAACCGGAGTGTCTGGAAGTTCAATCTCCTCAGACTCGATATCATGGAAAGATTCTTCCTTCTCTTCCTTTGGAATTTTGAGGGCTTCCTTCAAATCGACCTTCTCAGTGAAGCAGAACATGTCGTTGATTGCTTGGGTGTCCTTCTCCAGCATTTTGAGTTTAGACTCTGCTGTTTTGTTCATTTTGCCACCATCTCTTTCAAGACCCTCCAGAATTTTGATAACTGTTTCCATCTCCATCTTGTATTTCTCGAAGATTTTATCTGACATTTGTCGATTCTTGGCTCTTTCCATACAATCCACGATCTTGCTGATTTCGGCTTCCTTTCTTTTGACCAACTCGGGCAAGGTTTGGAGAATGGTTCGAACATTCGAGAACTTCTCGACAAGTTGAGTTTGCAAGACATCAACACTGCGTTTGTTTTTCTTGCATTGATAATCGAGCTAAAAAAAAGTGTTTTTTTGAAAAGTTAACTTCTCGAAAAACTAACTCTAATCGGAACATAGTCAATGACAGTGTGTCCTGGTGAGTTATGATCCTTGAGAACACACGTGGAGCAACACGTATAATTGTCCGGATGAATTGGCGGCTCCTCATCAATAATAGTGTGCACATCGTAGTTGTACTCCTTGATAGTGCATTCACGGCAGATGTGGAAGGTGGCCTCCGGGCCGTTCATCTTACACGCGAAACAACTCATGAATCGAGCGTCTTGTGGTGCAATCGATTCGAGCAATTGGTAGTTGTTCGGGAATCCTTTTGCTTTGTTATCCGGGATTTGCATATGTTGCTGCAATGACAAACTTCAAATCTAGTTCGTTAAAAGTATTTAAACTCACACGACATGTCGGGCACTCGAATCCAGTGGAGCAGTGTCCATCACCGACATACGACACTTGACTAAAAATTTGGATTCAATAAAAACAGTGGGACAGTTGACTTACATAGCGTTCAGCATTCGGTCTAAGCAAGTGAAGCAAATGGAATGTCCACAAGCCAGAACCTTTGGAACGTGAGCATTACTGTCTGGAACACATTTTTAGATTTTTAAAGTTTAAATGAGATATTCTTACCAAAGTCTTCCGTACAGATTATGCACGAAGATTTCATATTGAGCTTGACATCACGGATACCAGCTACAGCTTTGCTCTCTACGACTTCCATCTTGAGTTTTAGAGTTTGTCTGTAAAATATAAAAGTTAGTCTTAGGAATATAAGTGGTTTATGAACTGATGCAATTAGTTGAGGATACTAGTCATTGATATAATTGAAGAGAAGCAAAATAGAGGAAAATGAAAGCAAATATGAGCAATGATGAATTATTCAAAGTTGATGAGAGAACTTTGATAAGAACAAAGCTTATCTTTGAACCAGCTATATTCTGCGCAAAAAAACCATTATATTCAAACTGTAGAAACAATGGCGAATGGCATCCATGCACTTTTTGCAAGCTAAGATGAGCAATGTAAACAAAACCACCGTACACTTCGTATTCGTGGCGAGAGTCAACGTCTTCATTGAAAACGAAAGTTTAAGGCGATTTGAAATTTCAAATTGACAATACTTCGAATATAACTTGTATAGAATTTCAGAATTGAACATCAAAAAACAGATTCAAAAATTGAAACAAAAAATATATTACCGTAATCGAAGGCGCAGACCACGGTGATTATTTCGCTACCACCCCGGAGTTTCCTCTTCCATTTTCGCCGGATTCTCGGCCAAGGTTTTTTAAAATGCAGTTACGCTCTATCGAATTCGCGTGTAAAAAATTCTTCCTCTAGGAGCAAAAAAGTGGATCAGAGGAACTACTCCATAAAACCCCTAAGTGGTTTCACACTGACCACTCAGAATTTGACGTAGAATACGCCACAGAAATCTTGGAGTGAACAAAAACCTGTGCGCCCCGTCATTTGTGTAATACTTTTTCGGCTTTTTTGGCTTTTAAGGCAAATCCTGGCAAAACTACTGAAAATACCCCCAAGAAGGCTTGGATTTGTCCACTCAGAATTGGTTCAAGAGTATGTAAAAAAATTTATAGCCAAAACTATGGCGTTTCCGGCTCTTAAATCCTGTTATAGTGGCAAAATTTGATAGGGATGGCCGAGCCCCACAGGAGTTCGGCCACCTTGTATTTAGCGGCCACCTAGATTTTTTCAGCTTTTGCTGAGACGTTTTATCAAATTTTCAGCCGTTTCACTAGTTTTTCTATGTAAATTCGTTTGTTTATTCAATTTGAGGTTTTTCTTTAATTTGATTTCCAGCGCATCGTTTCCGAAAAATCGCTATTTTTCTGCGCCCCGCCTTGCGAAAAACGCGTACCGGGGTTGCAAAACGTGACTCCGCCCCCTATTCACGTTGTCGACTTTTTTGCGTAAAAAAGGGGTGGTAGCGAAATAATCACCGTGGCAGACCAAAACATTTGTTTTGGGTTTCACCACGCTTTCTCAAAAGCTCAATAAAATTTTGTGCGCCTTTGAAACCGTAATACTCGCTGTACTCGCTTTTGATTTCTAGCTGTTTATTCACATCTCTTCGGATATTTTTCCTGGAAGTAGAGCACACTATGGTTCACTAATTTTTATTTTTTCTATATAAAGTTATACAAGACAAAGCAGTGGAACATCAGTACTCATCACAGGGACAAAGAGGAGAAAAATGATATAATCATGAAACAATGCAAATGAAAGAGTTGGTGTACATGGAATCGGGTTTCAAATCAGAATTCAAAACCTAAAAGGAAAACTGGTCTTACAGGCTGATATAAATGATTTTCACAGAAAATACACGAATTTCTAAAATTCACAAAAACTAATTGGAATTATGAGGGAAGCAGCCTTCCGAGTGCTCGATTCTGGTCTCCCCTTTCCACGGCAACCGCTTCGAAGGTCTGATGACGGGGGAATCCCATTTTGAGAAGGTTGGCACATACATCCGAATACGTCAGAATCACATTTTTATCGTTCAAATCGCATTGAATTAGGAAGGGAAGGGTTTCATCAACTGTACTCCTTCCAGTTTTTTCGATGGTTCGACACGCCTTCATGTAGTATTCTATCTGGAAAATCAAAAAGGAGTGTTTATTTCATAATCCTAAATGTCTTACATGAACTAATCTTCCTTTAGGTAGCAAATTTAACGATTTCTCCACAATGTCAGGTCGATATCCTTTCGTTAGTAACCGTTTTCTTAGCTCATCTTGCTGCGTTTTTCCTATTTTTTCTGGTGCTTTTTGCCCATTTTCGGCAGATATCTGTTTGACATGATTATTGTTAATAGGCGTGATTTGATGATTGAATGAGAGTGGAGATGATGAGGAACTCGATTGGGCTTGATGTTGTGGTACAGGAGGAGGAGTAATAGTGTTAGACGCATTAGTGAGCATTAGAACCTGAATTACATTTTTAATATATGATGATATTCGTCAATTTGAGTACTACCTCTTGTAACGCTTTCCGATCATCCAGCGCTAAAATTTGCATATCATCGAACACGTTATTTGTCAATTCGAACTCGTGTAATGAGTGTGGCAGTGAAGTGGCAGTACTTGGAGTGAGCGGCTTTGTTGATGCTGATACCGAGGGCGCAGAGTTGACTGGACAAGGCACGAGAACGTTCTGAAAATGAATATTTTGGAAGAAAAGTATGTAATTGAATCTTAAATGAATAAATAAATATTAAGAAGATTATGTACCTGTGATAACACATCATGAACACTTGCTTTTGATTCTGATGTTTTCACTTCAGAATTCACTGAAGTCGACACCCCTTCAGTAGATGTTGATGTTGTGGTTGTTGTTGTAGTCTCCAGGGTTATCGTTTCATTTTGTTTATCAAATTGTTCCCGAGCGCGGCTCTCCGCCTCGAATGAATACTGCAACTAATGTATCGGTTTCAATTTGATTGGAAATTCTTATGAATTCATAAATATTTATTTAATTATTTATAAACAAACCTCGAATTTTGAAAAAGTCAATTGATCGGGTATGTGTATCAAATCCACACGAATGTCTCGAGTTGGGTAGAATTTTCGGCTCATGTCCATTGGGATGTCTTTGATATAGTCTGAAAAATGAGGCTGTAATTGGAAAGAACTTATGAAAGATTGCAGATTTTAGTTCGGGTTCTCGGTTCGTTTTTTGTGTATACATTTTGGCTTTTTTCTTGGCTGGTCTCTTTAACTTCGAACAGCAGATTATGCTGGGAGGAGTACAATTTTTCTGGCGAGCAGTTTATTAAAACAGATTTGCATGACATAATATTTCAGCAGGTTTTTAGACTCATGCCATCGTTTCTGTTAGACTTCTTTCACTTTTTTATCATATTTTTGTCACTTTTGAACATTCATTCCGGAACTTCCTCGTTGTTCTACTTCCTTATTGGTTTAATTCCGATATTATTTAGATTCAAAATTTATCAAAAATATCAGATCTCTGAACAATTTTCAACAAAAAAAAAGTTCAACTTTTCATATTCAATAACATTTGCCCTGGTTCAAAAATTCAGAAAAATCAAAAACTCACCATGAAAAACATCATTGAAACTCATTTCGCAATATCACCAAACGACTAACCAGCAACAAAAACGAGAAATGTAGTGTTGAAACTGCAAAAAAGGCGCAGGATTACAGCGTGTGACTTTGTGAAACAAAAAGAAGAAAAACCACAAGCGCATGCGGCGACGTTGCGAAAGGGTGTGCCGCAGGGGTGCAAGTTGGGGGCGGGCCGTTCTCGTCAATTGAACTAATCTTCATCGATTTTCGTGTGGATTTCATAGAATAATGAACTTAATTCCGGGATTTTAAATAAAAATGGAGAATGCATTCGAATTAATAATTATAAAAAATTTCAGATGGCAATATTCATTTTCGACGGTACCAGTGTCATATATGTATCTACTGTAGTTGCACTGGTGAGTCATATATTTGAGAAATTCGTGCTAAAAATCATAAGAAAAATGATAAAGAACGGTGTGATTTTATCAGTAGTGATGTCAGAAGTTAGAGGAAAAACTCAGAAACCACAAATTCTGTGATTTTTGAGTTACACCAATTGAAACAGAAAAATAAACAGTGAAAGAGAAATTCGATATTGGAATAAACAAATTATGGACGAAAAGCTCAAAGTTATTGTATTCTAAACCCTAGAATGCTTAGTTTCAAAAATAAAATAATGAGCTTCTTGTTGAGATTTTGAAAAAAGAATCTCAACTCATCAATAAGTGCACTGCAAAACAAAAATCAAACAAAAGCAATTTTTATCAAGAAGTACTTCAATTTTCACATATATCATTTTCAAAACTTTGAAAGTCGAATTATTCTTTTAATAAAAGAATACTTCCAGCAAAAAAAGACTAAGAAGCCATATAACATTAGAAAACCACATCGAACAACATTACTATCTATGCTATCCTTCCAATCATCCCACAACCTTTCACACTTTACACAACATTTATCGCCATGACCTAATAATAACAAAATAAGTATACACAAAGTAAATGTTGTAAAATGAATCATAAAAAGCTAATGTCATGGGAAGCAGGACCCTTCTGCTCTAGATTACAATCAAACTTCTAAATAGAAGAGTACTTTCAGATCCTAATATGGGTGGCTATCATCGGTCAACGTCAAATTTGGAGACATCGGCACAATGTGGCACGTGTTAGACCGCAGGTATTACCATCGACAAGAAAAAAAACAATGTTTGTGATCTTAGGTCGCTCTCAACTCTCGAATATCATCGAAAAAAGCGGTGACACTCCGCGAAACTCAACTAGATGCAGTTCAACGTCTTCGAAGTGAAAATCAAGCTCGTCTCACGGATTGCATCTCTCTTCAATTCCGTCAGTCTAGCCATGAATGTTGCACCCTTAGTGATATGTATCGTACTTGTTCTGAGCAGTTCCCAATTGCATGAGAAATGCAGTTACAAACAAAAACTGCATTTCTTGCTCAATTCTAACCGCATGATTTCTGTGTTCTGCATGTTTTCACCTGGCATTTTTGTTCAACCTTTGTTCCGTTCTGTCGTTATTCCCATTGCTAAAAAAACTAATAACTTTAACCATATGAAATATGTGCATGTTGTTAACCATTATGTTTTGTTAATCTCTGTTTGATGAGTGTGATAGTTCTGCTTTACGAAAAACGAATGACCCTTGTCACTTTCCCATCCCTACTGTCTCCCAAACACCCTTTCAAATTTGCAGACGGCGAAAAAGCCTACGTCCACCGAATGATTGCCGTCGACGAGGTCACTCTAGAGATCGACGGGCAATTAAACCGAATCGAGGGTGCCGTTCAACGACAGGCCGGTGAGACGACATATTCATATTTGAAGCGAATCCGGGAGAAAGTTCCTTCAATTCCACTGAACGTGGTGCATCGGATAGCGTTTCTTCAGGAGGCCGCAAGGTTTCGACCGGAAAAGTTCGATGTCGAGCAGGTCATGGAGCTGAGATCTTTACTCAATCAGTTTTTGAGGATGTAAGTTTGAAGTGAGGTTTCATTGTCTTTAAAATCGATTTTCTAGACTCTCCGCCGAATACGATTCGCTGGCCGATGAGCCAGATATCACTGCGCCACGTGGCGTGATCGCGTCATTCTACCAGTTTGGGCAGAAGATCATGCCTAACAATTCGGGATCGAAGAGGAGGCGGAACAAGTTTGGTGGCAGTGATGGTGAGTTGTTATGGATGAAATTACAGTATTAAAGCACGTATACAAGCATCCATAATAGGCTATTCTATCTAGATCCAACAAAATAATTCAAAAAAAGTGAAGCTGACCTTGTCTATAATTCGAAAACTTGAAGCTTGAATTTTGAAGTTTGGTATGCTCTACAACATTTTGTAGTTTGATTTCTTTTGCAAATTCTTTAACAAAACTACAAAATAACAACAGAAAACTGCATTCCTTTTCTCTTTCTCTAAAAGCATGTCTTTTCCAGGTGTCCGCCTACTGATGAAAGAACGAGAAGAGCAGCTTTCCCTCCTATCTCCACTAGCTCGAGCATCCGCCGATTCTCCAGCTCCAAATCTTCGGAGACAATCGGATTCGCATTCCGCTCTTCTTCCGCAATAGCTTTCTTTTTTAGAAATGTTCTTTTTGTTTTCATTTTGCACACAATTTATCATGTCATGTTATTATTTTTCAATCTTGTATCCTAGTTTTTTCCTCATTTTTAGACTGAGTCATGAGTTGTTATGTTCATTTTTGTATTCCGAAATTACGAAATTTCTACTAGTTTTTAAAGACGAAACGGGTCCCCATCATTCTGGTCATTCTTCGCACCGCCAACGACACGACAATTCTTATCATTCCCCATCCGATGTGATTTTTGAATAATATTAATGAAAATATTTCTACTTTTGCTCATTTTTAGATGAGTTTAATGGTTTTGAATTACCATTTTTATATCTTTGTCTTTAGGTTTTTACTTTTCTTATTTTATCTCATGCTCTTCATTTCAGGGTCAATATCCGAAGTAGAAAGACGGCGCAAAACATGAAGTTCGCTTCATGTTTTGCGGCACTCTTCCTCTTCTGGCCGGATCTAGTGTCAGCACAAAACGCTGTGACAAAACCGACACAAGCGAAACCAGGTACAGTTTTATTTTTTTTAAAACTATGATTCACTACATAATTAGCTTCCAAAACCGAATATTTATTTAGAATGATGTGATCCGGAAGGGCGGTTTACACTGATAAGAATTGACTATATAAAACCAATGCTCATTGTTGTATTTCATTCAGGTCTGCACGACTTATTCCTCAAAACAGTACACGACACGGCCTCCTATCTCGGATTCGGTGTGAAATGTCGAAACGGTGGACACAAAACCGAGGAGAACATGTGCATATGTCCGAAATACTATCGAGGAAAAGAGTGCGAGCTGAAGATTTGTATAAATGACGGACGACTCGAAAAAGTGACCATTCCGAACGTCCATCACATTTGCAAGTGTCCGCATCCAGAGTTTATCGGTGGCCAGCATTGTGAAGAAGTGAAGTGCTCTCCTCACGGAACGCTTCTAAAAATTCCATCGAATTCCACGTGGAAGTGTGATTGTAATGGATCGAGATTCTACGGTGGAATGTTCTGTGAAAAGTTCATTTTGTCATCTGGATGGATTATGGCACTTGTTTGTTTAGCCGTTTTTGTCATCGTTGCCTTCATCTGTTCGTCTAATTGGTTTAGTAGGAATCGAGGACATCGAAGGTAAGACTTATTTTCAATCAATGCATAAACCTCCGATTCTCAGGTACCACAATAATCGTTGCCCGCCACCTGGTCCATCGTCCTCTTCAGGAAATCGTTCCGGATCCCGTGACGCATCCGGCCGTCGAAACATGGCTCCTCCCGTCACGCAGCATAATCAAATACGTGGAATGCCACGTGGCGCTCACCGATCCTCCTCATCGGACGATTTGATTTCAAGTGAACGAGGAGCTCATAGAAGAACTGCTGCGTTCCCGTCCGGCGGAATAACACAGCAGTATGTGGTTCGATTGGACACAATTCCAACGTTCAATCCGGCAATGATTGGTGAGGGATTTAGTTTTGAAATATATTTTTTCAAAAACAAGGATTCCAGGTGGTGTTGAACCTATAATTGGTCCGGATCAAGCGCCAGTTGGCCCTCCACCCAGTTATGATCAAGCAATGTCATCGATTCGAGCTGATCCACCAGTCTACACACCGACAGACGCAGCGAAAATTAATTCATAATATATCTTTGTTTAGCTCTTTCATTTTTCAATTTTGTAAATATATTTTATCGTTCTATTTGTATCATGTTGTTCTTCCCGCCTACTTATTTATTCTCTTCTCTATTCTCCGGGTTTCACCGCTTCTGGACTTTCAAAATCCTTCATCCAAAAAAAACAAAAAATCAACGATCCTTATGTGTCACACATATCCAGTATATGTCATTCTTTTTACTTAGTTGCTTTCCCAAAACCCCCTTCCAACGATGCCAACGATGATGTCAATTCTCAGGATCCACCGTTTTTTGCATTCCTTTCTTTTGTCTTTGGTTAATTTTCAGTTTTTTCTTTCTTTTGCTTCACGAAACTATTATTAATAAAAGTTTGCATACATATTTTTGCACGAAGTATTCCGGAACCATCTTGTTCCTGGTGCCACCCAACATACCATACACCCCTCAACACATCAAAAATCATTTCGAAATGCCCTTTGTATCCTTCTCCTAACTGATAACGTGAAAATATCGAAAAATGCTCCAAGGCGTCCATCAAGTTGGGTGTCTTGAAATAATTCTGATAACAGAAATCAACGAAATGAAACAGGAAGGGATCGTATGATCGTTTGAGCTTGCACCTACTATAAAAGGACCCATGATAAGAGAGTGGAATCAGTTTTTATTTCAATGCGCACTTGAAGGTTTCGCATTTTTTTCCTCCGCAATCCGAGTCATCAAAACATTCAGCGGTCTCGAGGCGACGAGCATCGAAATCTTGGGCCTGGATTGTCAGGGAGAAGATTAGTAGTTGGAGCATTACCTGAAGATTTTTGAATTTTGAAAACTTTCGCTAGGCTTCTAATATCTAGGTTGTCTTAATCTGGGGTCATTAACCCAGTTTTGAAGCTTTAGAGCGTGGTTAGAGGACGATGGATCTTTCGTATAGCAGCCAAACTAGTCGGTGGCGTTTTTTTTCCGTCGCTGCGCTCCTCAATCCCCAAAAAATTTGATTTTTGAATTCCCGCCAAAACTTCAAAATATAATTCCCACCATAATAATAGTATGTGGATAGATTCTTCTGGAAGACGCTAGACCGTTCTGAAAGCTTACTTCTAAAGCACTTATCAGCGAAGTTCTCGGCTTACTGTCACTACCGTAATCCTACAGTAATCTTCACCGTTTTTGCTGGTGTTCTAATGGGGTCCCGTACTACATGCAAAAATTGGAATCATTCCCTTCATTCCGAACACGTTTCCAAAAAATGGGGTCACTGTAGCTACCGTAATCCTACAGTAATCCGAGTTCCAAATGTTATAGACTTGAAGCGCTCGGTGATTCATGTTCACATAACAAAAAGCCTAGACTACCGTATCTTAGACCCAGCAACTCCAAAAATGTTTTAAAACCCAATTTTGACGAGGGGTTTTGGGTCTTCATAGAGAATGATAGAGAATGGGTATCCCAGGCCGAACACCCCGAAAAATCACTCACGATAAAGAAGTAGATCTTCATTTTATTCTTCTTGATTGTGGAAATACGTCTCCGCTATTCTTGGAACTGAAAATTTAGATTTCTCAACCCCCCCTAAACTCGTGGAGCAAGTTCACGTGGAAATAAACAAACATAGATAGTAGTATTGTACCTTTCGAAAGTATTCAAAAATTTACGTTTTTCAGTTGATTGTGGCTAATTTAGGCTGACTTTGAGCATGCACCACAACGTCAAAGTTTTTTCTATGGCTTCAAAAATTCTTGAGCGTATTTAGTATAGCTCGAACTGTATTTTTGTAGTTGCCCACTTTTTTGTACAACCACTTTCCCAGTAGATAAAGCCCGTTGAATAAAGGATCCTTGAATACAGAAGACGGACGATTTTTGAGGTAGTTTTTTTTTTCAACGAGCTCTATCTGCCAGGAAAGTGGATGTACAAAAAATTTGCCAACTACAAAAATTAAGCTCTAGCTAAGTAAGTCTCGCACTTTTGAACAGTACGGTATATCAGGAATTCGAGCATATGGTAGGGTTACGGTAGAAAAATAGAGCGGTGAATCAGCATCCTGAATCCTCAAAGAATTCTAGACAGTTGGGTTACTGTAGTGCCAGAAAGCCATTGATGGACAAAAATTACTCCTGAAGCTCTCTTTTTTTCCTTCTGATCGATTTTTCGAAATCATTCTATATGACAACAAGTCTAACTGCAATAAAATCCAGAATGTTCCGCACAACCTTGGTCCTCCTCCTCGTCGCCTCTACCGTCTACACCTTCGTCGCCCCACCATCCCAAGCCACGTTGGCATGCATCACCTGTGTTGCCACCGTCAAGGGAGTCGAAGCAAAGGTACTTGCCGAGGGAGGACATGTTGCCAAAAAGGATGTCGATGCCATCTGCCTCAAAGAAGTTCCAACTCATTCTGCTGAGCACTTGTGTGAGGAGTATGGAGAGCATGAAGTCGATGTGATGGTTACAATGATCAAGCAGGGTGTCCCACCAAAGACCATCTGTCAAGAGCTTAAGAAGTGCTAGATTTTTGGATTTTTGAATTCTGAATTTGAATTTTGCGGAATAAACGATTCTCAATACACTTTTCTAAATCATTTGTCCCAATAATTTTCCCTAGATGACAATAATAATTATATTTCATCACTTTCCATTTCCTTATCAACCTTTGAAACATCGAGAACTTTTTTTATTGTCCTCTAAGACTCCTTCTGATAACCTCCATCGCTCCAAAACTTTCTGAAATATTTCAAATGGAATGATAAGAGTTTTACGACCTCTCCCTCTCGGAAACCAGGCATCGTGTGATCATAATTTTTCCGTCGCATCGTTAACTCCTCCTATTGCAATGTGGAGTTTTGTGGAAGTGGAGATAGTATAAATTGAGAAAGGAGTGGTAGATAGTTGTCAGTTTTGTTTAGTTTTTTTCTCTGAGAATAGTATGTTTCCTTGCTTTCTGGAAGAGGAGGTTACTGTAGTTTACCGTAAGTTCTGTAACACCCAGTACTGCATGTTTAGAGCAGCATATCTCGGTTGTCTTTAGAGCTATCAAAAAGTGGTTAACTGAAAAAATGTAAAGCGAAGCATTTTAAACGTTTTACTAGTTGAAAATTTTTTGATAGCTTTGAAGGCAACTTAGATATGCAGTTCTGAACATGAGCCTCAGTTACAGGACTGTTCCACCAAGGACTGTATGTTCAGAGCAACATATCTCGGTTGTCTTTGAAGCTATCAAAAAGTAGTCAACTAAAGAAATGTGTAAAAATAAATTCTAAACATATCACTAGTTGAAAACTATTTGATAGCGCTAAAGATAACCTAGATATCCTGCTCTGAACATACAGTACTAGTTGCGCGTAAATTACAGGATTTACGGTGTACCTTGTTCAGGAAAAAACTCTAGTGCTATCTCTCAAGTGCTATGAGGTGATCAACTGCTATGTGCCCATTTTCAAAATCTTGGCTCTTGTGCTACAGATCAAGTGCTATTTTCGCCATGTCTGGTGTGCTATGATTTTTATCTCAAAGCACATGAGACATAATTCAAAGCATTTGAGACATCAAAAGTGGTGAAAATAGCACTTGATCTATAGCAGAAGAGCCAAAGTAGCACTTCCCGCATAGCAACTGATCACTCATAGCACTTAAGAATCTACCTGGCGGCACAGGCAGGAAAAGGTCTCTGCAACATTCTGTCACTCCGCCTGTTTTTTTTTAATTTTGGTCCTTCCTAGTTTTGAAATTACCTATTTTAAGACAAACTTTTATGAATTTCGATTTTCTTAATTTTCGATCCTTCATTTCCCTCTTTTCTCTATTTTCTTGAATCCTCAAGCTCTTTCGGATTAGCCAACCCATATTCTAATCCAATCTCATCCATTTCCAGAATGTTCCGCACTTCCTTGGTCCTCCTCCTCGTCGCCTCCACCGTCTACACCTTCGTTGCTCCACCATCAAAAGCGTCGTTGGCCTGTCTCACCTGCATTGCCACTGTCAAAGGACTCGAACCAAAAGTGCTTGCCGAGGGAGATTCAGTTGCAGAGCATGAAGTGAAAGCATTGTGTTTGAAGGAGGCACCAACTCCGGCTGCTGAGCAATCATGTGAAGAATATGGAGATGAGGAGATCGGAGTGATTATTGACTTGATTAAGAAGGATGTTCCACCAAAAACTATTTGCCAGCAGTTGAAGAAGTGTTAGGAGAAGAATGAATTTTATGAAAAATGATTGAATAAAAACTTTGAAATAATATTCCTTGTCAGATTGATTGATTGATTTCAAAAATGCTCAACAACAAAAAAAATCGTATTTTTCAGGATAGTATATCTCGGTTCCTTTTGAAGCTATAACAAAACTGTTCACTAGTAAAATTTTTTAAACGTTTTGCTTAAAATTTCTTTAGTTGACTACTTTTTGATAGCGTTAAAGACAACCGAGATATGCTGCTTGGAACATAAAATGAACATTTGACCGTGGTACACCAAGCGCTTCTTATTCAACGCTTCATATCTCGATCCCCTTTAAAGCGATCAAAATGTGGTCAACTAAAGAAATGTTTATCAAGTCAATTTAAACATTTTGATAGTTGACACCTTTTTGATAGCGTACGGAGATATACAGCTCTGAACATGGACCTCGATTACAGGACTGGTCCGCCAAGTACTGTATGTTTAGAGCAGTATATCTCGACTCCCTTTGAAGCTATCAAAAAGTAATCAACTAAAGAAACGTTTATCAATAAATTTTGAACATTTTATTAGTTAAAACCTTTTTGATAGCGTTAAAGGCAACGGAGATATACAGCTCTGAATATATGGTACTCCATTTCAGGTTGTACGGTAGGTCATGCGTGGCTCTCCAGGACACTCTCCAGGACACTGATCATCTAATGCATACAGTTTTCATTGATTTCCTGATTACATCACATAAGCAGTTCCTGTAACGTTAAAAATCACACAAAACACTCTTCAGATAGAATAACAGGATCTCTCTGAAAATGCAGACATTTTCTATGAAGCAAGTCACAAAAAATGAGAGGAATGATAAGAGTTTTTCCGATTTCAGCGACATCCGGTAGTAGTTTGATCATAATTCTTATTTCTAGTTCGATAATACCCGGATTCCGGGCATTGCAAATGCTATAAATTGGGTGGGAGGACAGGGAAGAAGTGTCGTTTTTTCCAGCCTTGTAACTGATTTGGTTAGGGTACTGTAGTTTTGTTTGGTGCTTTTAAACTTACGTGGTTTTCTTTTCTGTTCCAAAACTAACTTAATTTTCAATTCCAGAATGCTCCGCACAACCTTGGCTCTCCTCCTCATCGCCTCCACCGTTTCCACCTTCATCCTTCCACAATCACAATCCTCTTCTCTTACCTGTCTCACCTGCATAGCCACTGTCAAAGGAGTCGAACCACTGGCACTGGCAGAAGGTGACGCCGTCGCAGAGCATGAAGTAAAACAACTGTGTTTGAAAGAAGCGCCAACTCCAGCCGCTGAGAAAACGTGCGAAGATTTGGGAGATGAGGCGGTTGAAGTGATGATTAGTTTGATTAAGAAGGGAGTTCCACCAAAGACGATTTGCCAACAGTTGAAGAAGTGTTAGGGAAAGATAGGGTTTATATATTTGATTTTGAAAATTGAATAAAAATTTAAAATTATTTTTGTTTTGAATTAATCAGAGACAATAGACATGGCTGGACAGTGTATATTGTGGGAATCAGTGTAAAAGCAAGTGCTGGCTAAAGGTCCGACAACGTGATGGCCCGATATCTCACCACGAAAACTACCGTATACATTTAATTGCTACCGTAACATTCATTGAATTTCATCAATTACCATCGATTTTCAGCGGTTTTTCTAGCTCTTATTCAGAAAAAAATGAATATTCGTTGGAAGTCGGTCAAAATTGATCTCGTAAATAAGTAAACTTTCTCACGGTAGTTTTCGTGGTGAGATATCACGGCCGACAAGTTGTCGGATCTTCGGTCAGCACTTGTTTTTACACTGATTGCATCCGTCTTTTGAAACTACCGTAACCCATCAATAAACCACTAAATTTTGGCTTCCGCAATTCCAGATTTTTCAGCAAAATAGAGAAATCTTCGAATTTGAAACTTCCATGATCATTTTTGAAAAACTATTTGTTTCAGTTTTGCTAATCCGCTTTCTTGATAATTTGAGTGTCTCAAATTTTCAAAATTCTTCCTCCTTCCTCCAAATGGTCAAAGAACACTGATTACGTCTCTCTTCAAAGACTCCATCCGGATTCAAGTACCTCCACCTCTACTGTCTAGAGAGTGTATGATAAGAAGCAGGAGAAAGATCATTTTGATCAATGTTCAAAAATTGAAAGAAAACTGATAGCTGGCGTACTGTAGACGGTCATAAAAACTTGTGGTTTGTGGTTCTTTCTCTCATAAAAAACAAGATCAACAAAACAAAAATAGAAATAGAACAATGAAGCAGCAAGAACTATTACTAAACAAAACTAAAATAAAATCTACAACACATCATTATGATATTTGGCGTATCCGACACCTTTCCTCTCCAATTGTTTCGAATGAAGCCACGCTGGCAACTTCTTCTTATTTTCCACATAGTCTGGGTCGATCCATTTTGGTTCCTTCACATTATCCAACTTCACTTCACTCAATCGTTTCTCCAAAACTTCTTTTTCCACTTCTTTCGGATCTCTATACATGTCCAAATACAAGTCAAATGGTTGCGGCTTTTCAGGGAACTCCCGTTGCGCTGGTTTCAAAGCCGGACGGTATTCGTACTCGTAAAGTGGTGATTTTAGTCCTGAAAAGTGTGAATTGAAATGGTAGAGACATTATAAAATTGCGGGTACCAAGAGAATGAAGAGCTGTCTTGACACTATTGTCATATGAGGTTTGGAAGAAGCGAATGGCTGAAGGTGTCAACACGTTTTCGTGGGATTTGTAGAGTTCGGAGATCGATTGAATGCGATTTTCAAAGGTGGATCTGAAATTGAAAATTGAGGGATTCGAGACTTCAAAAAACGTACCCATTAATTTTGAGATCAACTGGCTGACTGTGTCTAAAAAGAACAAAAGCCACCCGATGATAACCAGTTCCATAGAATGGTAATGGTTGCAGGTACTCAATGTCCTCTCTTCCTTTTGTCACTTCCTCTCCATCTGGAATATTCGAAACCATCCAATGAATCAACTCTCCATTCTTCTCCTCGAATCCGTTTCCATCTAAATTCACCATCAAAAGTGTGTTGAATCCTCCTTTTCCGACACTTTGAATGCTGACTTCTGGACGAGTTACTGTAGAATTGGCGGTGAGAATGTTTCCACTGTGTACAATGTTATCCTGATAATCGACTTCCAGTTTTTGAACATTTTCAAAGAAAACATTCTCTCCGAAAAGATGATCAAAGACTTGGAAGTGACGATAGACTGAGAGATTCTCCACGTCAACAGAATCAATATCGATTTTTACTGAAAACTGAACTAGTTGAACATCAATCTTTGATTTCAAGATACTTACATTGCATATGTCTGGATTTCCTCTCCAATTCCACTCGATCTTTCTCAGATTTTTCAGCTTTCACCGTCGCTTCTTTTTTCGCGAATCCAATGTTGATAGATTCGGTTTCTGCTGAAAAATTACTGGATTTTATCTCCCCTAACTGACAGAAACCCACGTTTTTGCATCAACTCCTGAAGTGATTTCATGTGTTCTGCTGGATCGATGATGTGCATTTCTGGCAGTCGCTCCGGTTTATCGATACGCGCTTTGTACCACTTATCGATTTCGTAAAATCTGTTTGGATAAAATGCTGCCGGACCGGCCCATGCAATTACACGTGGTCTCCATGGTCTGTCAATTTTTGGGAGGGTTCGTGAGCGATACTTTTTCGGCACAAGTCGAGCATATTGAGCGGCGCTCATTGCTGAAAATACTGAGTGTAAAAGGAGTATTGCGATTATGAAACGAATTATAAAAATGGTCAGTTCTGGTTTACAGCGTTTTTTTGTTATTTGTTGGCTGAATAATGAATGAACAGGTTACTTATGAAAATGGATAACTAATTTCTTCTGCTAGAGCATTACAAGTAAATGGAGGGCTTTTCAGCGACTAGTAGTATTCTTTCTGCTTCTCAAATTACTTATCTGTGTGTTTTTTTTTAAAGAAAAGCTTTTGTAATTCTATTTAGAAGTCCAAAATCCACTAAAAACCCGAAAAATGCAGTGATACGCAATACGCAATTTGGCGTCAAATCTGATGTCTGAATGATGCTCTCAATTTCGGCTCGCTTTTCAATGAGTTTTGATGAAAATCAGAAAGATTTGACAAGTACACTATCTGAAATCAACAAGAGGAACAACTCAACAACTCGATTAATAAGCACAAGTTTATTTAAATGGTGATAATGCAGTTGAAAAAGGTGAGAGCTATTTGACAATGTATGTGCGTTAAAGAGAGAGGAAGTATAATTGTGCAGTATGAATTTGTAAACAGGTGCCGATATCAAGAAAATTCGCATACGAAGTTAAAAGCGACAATGATTATAGGATGATGAGATGAAGTGAATTTCGTGAAACAAGGCACTAAACAAAGGAAAGTAAGACCGAAAGGGGCAGAAAACAATGTACACGGGGTAAACAACTCTTTTGACTTAAATTGAATTGATTCATCTATATTGAGCATCAATAGAAATTACGCCTTGACAGTGGTTTTTTGGCTGAACTGCCACCAGAAGCCATCGAGGAAGGTGTCATCGCTCGTTTCGACATTGGAGTTGTGGTACGAGACTGAGTCTCTTTTGGGGACGAAGTTTTTGGACCAGCTGCTGGCTTACGGGTCGGGGTGATGAAACTGATCATTTCTGAAGTGGCTGGGGACATGCATGGTGGGAGATCCATATCGAAGTTGAGCTTCTGAAACTCTTGGTTTTAAATTATAAAAGCCTTTCTGTAAGAAAATATTACCTTCGCGGCTGGCTCCATTTTTGTCGTTGACATAGGCGTCCGGAACATTGTCCGCTTCTGTGTACGTGGCGTACGGGACGGTGTCGGTGATTGGAGTCTTGTCTTCTCTTCTTTTTTCAGTTGCAGCTCAAACTTGAGCTCCCTCTTGTGCTCCTCCTGTACGAACTTTACGTACTCAAGTGGTTCCATGCCTTGAATGAGAATCTGATCCTCTTCATTCTCCTGCATATGCTTGCGATATGCCGCTCGGATCTCTCGTTCAAGTACTGGCATGTGGGCGAGCAGTTCTCGTTCTCGCTTATTGTCAGGCAGCACGTTTACCTTCTTGTAATAGTCCGGCTGCTTTCGTTTCTCCTCAATTCCCAACTTTTCATTCCAATCCGCTTTCCATTTCTCCACCAATTCGAAGACGGTTTTGCACGATGCGTACTTTTTCTCCAATCGTTGGCACTCCTCAATCATTCTTGCTAGGATCTGCTCCGAGTTTTTCGATGGTTCGAACACTGATGAATAGTGTCTCTCCGCTGCAGGAACCATACACTTCTCCCATAGATCCTCGATTTGTTGATGGGTTTCTGTCCATCTGAACTCGATGTCTTCCAACCAATGAATGTAAAGTGGCTTTAAATCCACGTGATAAGCCTCTAAGGCATCCAGAACTGGCTCCGAGAATATGAAGTCTTCTGAATCGATGTTTTTATCCAGAAGCTCTCTTAGATCTTCGTCGTTTCCAACGTACTCGGAGACGTTCTCTGCCATACTTCTCCACTGTCTCATTTCGGTCTGGAGTTGTTCGATCTGGCGATATCTTTGGGAGAGGAGCTCTTCCATCTCCTTGCAGTTGTCAGAGTATTTTTGGAAAGCTTTGATTGGGAAGAGCTGAAGAAAGGTAAGAAATATATAAATAAGACTTTTCTACAAGCTTCTTACCGCATGAATTTCATACTCGAACTCGAAATCTGAATTGAGTCGTTTCTTAAGACTGCAAATCTTTTCAATCAGATTCTTCTGATCTTCATGACGTTTCTGAAACTCGATTTCCAGCTGTTTCACTTCTGCCTGCAAGTGCCTTCTGAGCGCAATTGATCCATCCTTTATGTCGGCCGGCCGTTGGAACGAATCCATTTCAAGTTCGTTCCTCATCTTTTCGACACTTTTCATGTCTTCGCGAATCGATATTTTCAAATTTTGGACCATGTCCTTCTCTCCGTTTAGCTGGAAGAAACATGTTATAAGAACTGCGCTAGCTTCCAGAACTTATCGATTTCTTACCATGTCATCACACAGAAGCTGAATGTGTGTGAAAGCGCTGTCCACTCGGTTCAAGCGCATTGATTCGGACATGTCGACTTCGTCCCATAAATTCGACAGCTCTCGCATTGTGTCCCGAATTTTTGTCTCCACTGTCGAGTACGCATCGACTATGCTATGTCTGGAAAACAAGAGTTACTCGATGCTAAGTTCAAACGGTTTTGAAAACTTACCTTCGCGACATGTTCTATTTTTATAGGGCGATATGCTTCTGTGCGACTTGTTCTGAGTGTCAAGCGAATTATTCTGAAAATGCTTTGTATATTAAACGTATTCGTCAAAGAAAATTCAAGAAAAACATGCGAACATTTTAAACGAGACATAAATTAGGGTTATCGCGATATTTATGGATTAAAGGCTATCAGAATGAGGTAGTATTGATTTTCTGTCACAATCTCTTTTTCAACAAAGAAGCGCCGTCATTAAACAACCGAAAACATGTGAAAAACCGGGTGAATCAAGGACAATTGACATCAATCGAAGGGTCATTTGAATAATTGGACGAGTGCCAACATTACACAATTTGAATCTCGCTCTCACGGCCGCCGGCGGTCATCGCGACTTTGTTAGGTCACGGCCAGGAGGCCACGCGACCGGCGCGCCTTTTAAATTGATTTCCAGCTGAAATTCCAGCTTTTTGAGTCTTAAAAAACAAAATCTCAATCGAATTGCGCAATTTTCAGGGTCAAATGACAAGCAGGAAAAGGCTCGAACCTCAAAATTGCATTTCAGGTACGAGGTACGACAATAACTGACAGAAACCGAGAGTAAATTGAAGCTTGCGAAAAAATCGTCTTGCAGCACGGTTTTTGAAAAGAAATAAAGTGAAAAAACGATTAGAGTTCATGAATAAAAAGTTCACGCTATCGATCCGCAGATCAGTTCATTTTGATCTGCGTAACAAGAACCGAAGGCGCGGAAATGAACACAGTAACGTGCCACTCTTTTGCTTCGTGCGCGAATCAAATTCTATCAAGCTAGGTCTAGTTCGATAATAATTATCAAAAGTTGTAAAGAAAGAATTGAAAAACTGTCCTTCTCATCCAAAAATCTTGTTTCTTTCCAGTAATAGACGACCTCCAAGAAAAACATTTCGCTGAAAGATTAGACGATGTTTCGGAGACAGATTTCAGCATCTCATTGCTCACATCAATCTGGAAGCATCCGGAAAGAGTGAGTTGGCGTGCTCTTGCAATATGAAACTACATTATTTCAGCTATCCATCGAATCCGACTACTCCCTTCTGCTGACAACTCTTTGTCGGGAAGTTCGCATGGAAAATTACATAGAACCGCTTCAAATATGCAAAATAATGAAGAAAATATCATTCGATAATCGGAATACTGATAAAATTTTTGAATTTTTGCTAATGGTAATTTTGAAAGAAGAAAAAAAGAAAAAGGTTTGTGAATGAATGTCCTATTTCAACTCAGAAAGTTTTTTTTCAGATTGATTTGCATGTGATATTAGACTGGCTGGATACCGGAGATCGAGAATTTCGTAGTGAAATGATTACGGATAAGAGTTATGCAATTTTAAAATTGTATTTTCTATGTCGGAATCGGAAGGCTAAATTAGAGTGTTTTTCCTGCGGATGTGTACAAAAGTATTTCGTCGATTTGTTCCAAGAAAACTCTAGATTTATGAGAGCGCTGAATTCATTGATAACATCCAAGAACTTGGATCTTCATCCCATCGTCAAAAGTAGGTTCATAATGGAAATGCCATTTCTGATATTTGTTTTTAGGACTCTACAACTCAATGCCTGAAATCTCCACCCTCGAATATTTCGAGTATTATGTTGATCTGCTGAATGATCTCCAATATTGTTCAGCTATTGACCAGTCAAAAGAGAAAAAAATTCAACGTCTTGTTCAGCTCATCGGAATCCTCTCCGAACTAAAGCTGGAGGATATTCCAAGAGCATGTTCAGAGCTGAATACACTAGTTCAGTTCGAGAAGAATAATGACCGGAAGAAGAAATCATCACTAGTTGAAAGTGCTCTTCGCACTAAACTCATTCCGAAAATCTTTGATAGCATTACTACAACTCCATCTGTTAGAATAAATCTGACAGGAGATTCAGATTCAGTAACGAAAATGGCTGAATTGGTAGCCAGAGAAGACAGATACTCGAACGCACAACAAGCCGCTGTGTTCTTTTCTCCGCTGCAGCTTCTCGCTGGAATTTATGCAGAGTTCGAAGTCTGGGAAAAGACGTCTTTGATAATCAAAAGCCGGCTGGATTCATTAAAAATGGACACACCGCAGTCGCCAGTTGTCGCGCTTTATATACTCAAGTTAATATATCAAAATGGTAAGTAATTTGTGCTTGCGGTTCTAAAATAACACGAGTTTCTAGATTCTTCTATGCTTGGTCTACTTATGAATCATCTTGAGAATGAGTACAAGGACAAGACGGTTGGAATGCAGGTATTTCCTTTTTTTCAAATTTCTATTATTGATGTTTTTCCAGAACCGTATTCTGATCCTTCTGAAAATCATGGAGAAGCTCGGCGACTTCAACTCATCATTCCACTCGTTTTTCAAAGAAAACCGCTTAAGAAAAAGGCTTATTATGGAATCTGGAATAGAGATTACTCTGGATTATCTCAGTGATTTCTCTGCACATGAACTCAACCAGTTCTTACAACAAAAGTCATTTTCCGATTCCGAACTCCCAACATTAATCGAGAAACTTCAAGATACCGAATTCATCATCAATTCCGATGGCTTTTGGACGTCTCTTCTAGAAAGAATTGATCAGAATTCGATTACTTTCATTGAAAACCAATTGAAAATCCTTCTAAATCGACAGGACGGAAAGCTTCTGAATTCGAGAATTGATCAACTGTTCAAGGCGATAAAATCGATCGAGTTGAAGGAAAAGTCTACTGATTTGAAAGAGAAACCGATGGAGTTATTGTTAATAAAGTTTCCTGAGTTCCTACTGAATTTAGAAGATTCTCAATACAGTTTGCTCCCACAGAACACAACGATCTCGTTGTTTTCTGTATTGATATTTTCGTTCTGCACGGTTTTCGAAGGGAATGGTATGATCTTATGCAACAGTTTTATTCATGTTTACTTGATTTTCAGAAAACGAGATCTCCAGACAGCTTCGTATAATCAACTCGAAAATCAACAAGACCGGATCCTCCGATCTCGATTTTCCCTTGGGCAGTATTGAAAAGATCAGCGAGAAAATCAGTTCCAGACAGATTCACGGCCAACCCGATTATGTATTGCTTTCAAAGCTTTTCGATGCAAAACCTGAAAATCCTCATAAAAAAGAGCGTGTCCTCGAAGTCGCTTCTCTGCTATTCGAAAAACTCGCCGCAGATTTCCAAAGACTAGGAGATACGAATGGAAAAATGCCGTTCTGCCAAATCTGCAATATGATAGTCGATTATGTGAAAAAGTCGATGGAGGTAGAATTGATATCGAATTTTCAAAAATTCCAAGACATTTGCATGAGAGTGATGGAAGGGTTTTCAATGTGGACGGAACAATGGAACTGGTTGTTTGTGTCGCAAAAGATTATCACAATTCTCACCGGTGCCAAGAAGCAGGATGTGAATCTGTTTCAGACATTGATGAAAACTTTGAATAAAAATCAGGTACTTAATTCGAAATCCCTTTCAAGACGCATTTGCGGCGCCATAGGTTATATTTCCTTTGTGGGGGGTGTCTCCGTGTTTGCGGGAGTATATCGATCCCCTAGGTCTGCTTCTCATGGAGCCGTGCATCCTCCTCGCTCGCCAATCCTCTATTTCTTTTTCCAGGCTCTCGTCACCAAGCTCAACACCAAGAAAGCGTTTCTAGAACTCGAATCGATGTGAACTCATGTGAAATAATCAATGCTCGATCTCTTCCAGTTAAAAAAACCATAACGGGTTGTATTTTTTTAGTTCCAAGTTGTTGAAATTTTTGAAATTTTTGTTCCATGTGCTTTTGAAAAATAATACAGATTTATTGAATTTTATGTTGCTCTTGTTTCGTTTTGAATCTATTATTTTATATGACATAGAGTTGAAAATAGCTCTGAAATATTTCTTTTCGAATTTTCTTACTCTTCCTTGTATTCCTATTTTTCATGTTTCAGAATGTCTGAAGACGGAGAACTATCGGAAGTTTCCGGAGCCCTAGATGACAATGAAAGTTTTGTGGTAGATCGGAACTGTTCAGGAATCATTCCAAATGAGGACTTGATTGACAAAGATACAGAAGAATCCAGTCAGGATAGTGTTTCAATAACACCACAAAGTGATTGGAGTAAGCGTATGCGGAAGAGATTACTTGGAGATACGGTTCGTAGTAGTTGCCTTCTGTAGAAATCAACCACATATTTTCTATCTTTAGAATCCAACAGAAGAGCCACAAAACAAGCGCCGCCGTGCTGCGAATCTCTGCTTCAATTGTCGGGGTGAACACTCGATTTCGCAATGCCCAGAGCCCAAAGATTTCGCGGCGATACGAAAGAACAAAGCTGAATTTCTCAGTGAGAAACAAACGGTTCAGAATGGAAACGGTGGTCGGATCTCCAAAATCACCGAGCAAGACGCAAAATTCAAGCCAGGACGTTTGAGTCAAAACTTGCGGAGTGCATTGAATCTTGGACCAGATGACATTCCTGAGTGGATTTATCGAATGAGACGAATGGGATTTCATGGAGGATATCCACCCGGATACCTTAGAAAGTCACTGAAACACGAGTTTGGAACCCTGAAAATATTCTCTGATGATGCCAAAAAGAATGATGAAATAGACGAAGAGCCACGTCCTGCACCAACAATTCAATCCGAGAAAGTGCATTTTTATATGGGATTCAATAAAACATACGGGGCGTTGCGAGATCGTGAAAGGGGCCAGTTCGAGGTGCCACCATTTGATGTTTTCTGTGAAATGTTGCAGACGGTAAGCGCACATTTATGGACGGGCATGCTCATTCTATCCTTTCAGGAAGTGACAAAAGATCACGAGTATTCTGAAAAGACTCGTATCCGCGACGAGCGCCAACAGCGATTGGAGCTTCAGAAGCTTCGAGAAGAAGAGATCAAGAATCAAATAGACGATATTGTTGTTGTGGATCGTAGCAAAACTGAGGATGTTGAGGAGGTTGTGGAGTCACGGAAATCAAAAGAAATGACTCCAGAGCGAGAGGAGGGAAGAATGGTAGGTATTAGTCCTTATCAGATTTTGTAAAATCCATGATTTTCAGGGAGAATCCATCCATCAACTGATCGGAACGCCAATCGTTTCTCATCGTGATGAAAATGGATCTGTTATCGAGTACACCACTCCATCTCTTGAAGCTTTTGCAGTTGGAATACTCCCGTTCGAGGCGAAGGAAGAGGAGAAGCCACGTGGCATTTTCAAGAGAATCATGAGCACGTTGAGAGGAATTGTCAAAAAAGATGATGATGATGATGAGAAGAAGAAGAAGAAGGATTAGCAATAATTGTAGTCTTTAAATTCTTGTATGAGACTATTTATCATCACTATTTCGTCATGTTTCTCTTTCTCTTGAAAACTCTCTTACCAATTCAACTTGTCTCTGCTTCTCTTCTTTCTCTCTATTTTCCCTCACTCTTATCGAAGTATCGAAAACCATACAAATATCATCACTTTATTTATTATTCCTCACTATTTTCGAAACTTAGATTCTTCTTGATTCCTTAGAAATTTCGGTTGAAAACTGGTTAGAATTCTGGAAAAGTTGAAAACTGAATTCGGATACCGCTTTCCTCCACCAATTTCTTATCGAATTCATTTTTTTATCTGTAAAATGCATATTTTACTTGAATGTTCTCTGAAACTAACCCGATGTTTTCCTTTCATTAACCCATTGCATTTTCTCCATAATTCTCTTTTTCTTTTCTCAATTTTTTTCCCCGAATTCAAAGTCCCCTCCGTGTTATTCCCCCTTGTCAAAATCTGTACCATCAATCGAATCCTCTGGAATCTTCTTTCAGTTTTCCTTATTTGTCTTTGCCCGCAACACAAGTTTCCTGTTGTATTTATTTTAAAATGATTTTTATTCCGGATTTTTATTGAAATCTTTTTTTTTCTTGAATTCAAAGCGCAAGTGCGCGGTTCAAAGTTCGTTTTTTTTTTCATCTTCCGTTCAATGTCTCTTTCCTTTGATGCCATAAAGATTCGAATTAAATTGAAACTTGTTTCAGACGCCCATAATGTCGAAAGCATTCGTTGACGGACTTCTTCAATCCTCAAAGGTGGTCGTTTTCAGCAAATCGTACTGCCCTTACTGTCATAAGGTGAGGAACAAGAACGGAACAGAGATAATGAAATGCTAATTATTTTTACAGGCCCGCGCCGCACTTGAATCAGTCAGTGTGAAGCCAGATGCACTTCAATGGGTAGAGATCGATGAGCGCAAAGATTGCGACGAGATTCAAAACTATCTTGGAGTAAGTAGAAAAGATTAAAACTTCCCATTCATAAATGCATTTATAGTCCCTCACCGGAGCTCGCTCGGTGCCACGTGTCTTCATCAACGGAAAGTTCTTCGGAGGAGGTGACGATACCGCCGCTGCTGCTAAAAACGGAAAGCTCGCCAAGCTCCTTCAGGAGGCCGGAGCTCTTTAAGTTATTTTATTTTTCAATTTTCTCTATTGAATTTTCAGTACTGTTTCTTTACCGCTTATTAAATTTATTTTTATTATAAAATTTGCTCTTTCGAAATATAAAACATTTCGACAATTATGAAACATTATCCTGCTCATGCGAATAAAACGAATCCATCCATTCATTGTCCTGAAGTCCGGCCATTGCGAGATGCTCTCGATTAGCGACGACATCATTGACACAATTCGATAGATATTCGGCAAACCGTTCCGGTGATAAAATACTGGCAGCTGAATCGATTGTTTCGGAAACGGATCTGCAAAATGCTACATGAAATTTAATAAAACATTGTGTCTAAACCTCAAAAGGTTTTGAATATATTCTGGAGCGCCGGCGATTTCCCTGGAAAAGTTGATTTTCGGATCCAATGCATTCAAGTGATCTTCTAGTGCGATATCCATGTTTAGCGGGGCGCTTTTTGTCATTTCCAGAAGATTCTTTAGAAAGCTCAGTTTTCTGAAAAAAGGAAATAGGTCAAAGTTTTACGAACATTTTTCTCACTCGCTATACGGACACGGTCTTCCGCATCTCAAATAATCTTGATTATACTGATCGCGGCGTCTTCGATACAGCTGTTTCAGCATATGAACATGTTGCATTGTACCCCATCCACCCAACTTCAGTGATACACTACACCAAGATTGTCGCATTGGTTGATGATAACCGAACTGATCACAATTCAATTTATCCCAAATCGGACGCTCCTCTTTCACTAAATCGAGTAATTGACACGTGAAATTGAAGACGTCCGGGGATTCATGGATTTGTTCGAACGGTGGAGATCTACGATTTCTTCTCTTTACTGGAAGAGGATCATGGGCAGAAATCAGGCCACCACCGGATTGATCGTATTCCTGGAAAAGGGAAAACTATAGAAATTCAGATTTTTTAACTTGGCGCCGCAACCTGTAAAATAGTCAAAATCAGTTTCTGATCCTCATTAATCCATTTTTGTTGTTGTTTCGACAAATAGATGAGTGTCTCCATGTTGTTTGTCCGATGCGCACGATACAGCCAGTCTAAGTGGAGACCCTGAAAAAGTCGAAGTAGAAAGTTTCTCGTTCCGATCAAACCTTTTCGATGAGCTCATTCTTTTTTTGTTGCTCCTCGTCGTCGTCCAGCTTTGCTGCTTTACTTGAGGTTGCTTCTGATGCCATTTTTCAGTGGAAACTTTGTGTTGAATCTTTTTTTTATTGAAAAAAAAAAAGAAAACTTGTAAAAGCAGGGCCACTGTGCATCTCGTGTCGAAACGCCGTGCAAGCTTTCAAGCATGCGCCTTTAAATTCAGTGGTATACTGTAGAAAATAAAGGAAACTGAAGCTCAAATTGATTGCTTGAAATGAAATCTGGAAGAAAAAAAATCAAAAAACATTTCTGTAATTATCACTAACAAGATAAGATCAAAACCCCTTTTTCATCTTTTAGACTTTTTTTTGTTGTTCCCTTCCTTTTTTTATTTTTGCACTTCGATTTTTTTCAAAGATCGATCATATTTCAAACTTCCTCTAAAAAAAAAAAGATCACCGATTGACAGGCTCATTGGTTATTTGTGATAGATCTACCCCTGAGAGATGTAACCTGATAGGTCAAAAGCCGCCACTGTCACTTTTCTGTGAAGATGAAAAACGAGTGACACTGTGTGTGATATGCTTCTTCTTCTTTTTATCTTTTTTATTTGCGGGTTTCACGTTTTTCAGTGTGGGTGTGAAAAAGAAAATGATATGATGGAGGGAAAAAAGGAGGAGGAAACGGATGATCGATGTGATGGAAAAAAGAAAAAAGTCCGGTTATTATTATTGTTGTTATGGCCTCTGTGGAATTTGGAATTTCTCATTCAGCAAATTCGCCCAAACGAAAAGTTCAATAGAGCGTTTTTGCCGATATCTTTTTTATTTTATTTTTGTCACATATTTTATCACATGTACCTTGATACCACATGCTAATCCTATTAAAACGGTAGATTACACTGTTTTCCTCAAAACATGTAGGTTTTAATGTTTCAGGTGGTAAAAACACTGATTAGGCAGTCAGTGTAAAAGCAAGTGCTGGCCGAAGATCCGACAACTCGACGGCCCCGATATCTCACCACGAAAACTACCGTATAAATTTAATTGCTACCGTAGGATTTACCAAGTTTCATCAAGTTTAATCGATTTTCAACGAATATTCATTTATTTTTTCTAGAAAAACGAGCAAGAAAAATCGATGGAAATTTATGAAATTCGATAAATCTTACGGTAGCAATTAAATTTATACGGTAGTTTTCGTGGTGAGATATCGCGGCCGTCAAGTTGTCGGATCGTCAGCCAGCACTTTGTTTTACACTGATTGCCTTTTTTTTCCGCTTTTTCGATCCTAAAATCCCAATCCCTGGACTTTAATCTTCGAAAAAATCCAGATCTTTGTTCCTCCCGGAAATCGAAAATCTCATCCAATTTTTTTTACTACTAATGATTGTGACACACACACACACACAATGCAATTTATCCTCCTACTTGATGAGAATGAGGATCATACGATATATTAAGTTGTTATTGTGACGGAGGAGGTCGAGAGTCTGGATATCCTCGAAAAAACCTCACTGAAAAAGTGATAGGAAGAGGAAGAAGGGGGAGGAAGGAGGGGAGGCCAAACAAAAACAAACGAACTTGAAGGGGAGGGAATTGTTATTCTTTCCTGTTCCTTTTGATCAAGACTTGTTCTGATTTTTGATTGCGATCTGGGCTTTTTTTTGAGATCATGTATTCACGGTAAATTTTTTTTAACGAACAAATTTTTCTCGGCTCATACACTACATCTCACACAGACTATTTTGTAGTGTTTACAAAATTTTTATTTTTACCGAACGAGCGCGCACCGTGTTTTCAGAGCACTTTTCAGTAATAACTTTCGATCAAATTCTGTCAATATTGAATTCAACATGATGCGAAGAAAACGTATATTTAATTTAATTCAAAATTATTTTAGGCCCTTATTTTTGATTTTCCAACAAAATGAGGCAAATGCCTACGTATAGCTGAGTCGCCACGCAGTTGGCATGCGACCTTACAGTAAGACAGAGCCCGCGAATGAAAATTTTTGAAAACACGTACAAAAAACATGTATTCATACAAAATTAGATTTTTGTTTTGTAAAATACATCACAATTGATAACTGATTAGTCATATATTTATTATTCAGTTAGTTGTTATTCTGTTCTTTTATTTGCACATACACTGTTCAATAAACAGTTCTTCCGCTTTTTTTTACTCTCTTTGATTATTACTTTGCATTGCAATCTCCTATTTTTTTAGAAATGTTAACAGATCCCTCTCTCAAGATCCCAAATAGTTTAATCTCTATCCTGCAAAATCTTCAGTTTCAAAATCAAAGATTCAAAAAAAACATGTGCACTCCCAGTGTTATCATATTTCCTTATTGATGATAAGATAAAACACTTTGGATTAATAAATTAGGGAGATTGGATTATTGAAATAGATAAAAGTTGATCAGGAAGGAAACATTTCTGGCACGAAAATAGAGTTTTACCGCAAATCCTGTAATCATGGAGAGTACTGTATGTTTAGAGCAGCATATCTCGGTTGTATTTGAAGCTATCAAAAAATGATTGACTGAAGAAATGTTGATCAATACATTTTAAACATTTCATTAGTTGAAAACTTTTTGATAACTCCAAAAATAACCGAGATATGCTGTTCCAAAAATGCGGTACTTTCTCACAAACACTTCATTTTTCAATCTTTCGTTTTGAACAGGTTTATGTAACCTCTCCTCGATTCCAGAACCTCTTTTTTTCAATTCCAAGTCAAGTATAAAGATGGTAGATCATATCTAAAGTACTTTACTTTCCTTTGTCTCGTTTCCTTTCCCTCCCTTTCACTTCTTCATATGACTAACAACATCTTCTCCCTCTTTTTTTCTCTCGAATCAGTAGACCTTATACTTCTTCTTTCCATTTCAAATGTTCATTTTGATTCGCTTGTTACGATGTTCTATACCTCTCTCTTTTAACCATCTGTTGACCTTGGTAAAGGTAAGAATATCAAATTGGGAAATGAGTTTTATTGTTTTAGGGGGAATTAGGTGGACTAATGGGCTGTACTATTTAGTACAGTTTTCTGATAACTTTTTGATTCGGCACGGGTCATCAAATTTCTGATCAGGGGTGAGCGGAAAAAACCTCCAAGAAACATCGAAAACAATTTTTTCAAAATTTTCAAGAAAAAAGTAAAAGTGCTATTGACCCGGCTGTTGTTTTGGGACCTCTTTTTTTGTCCCCCGCCCTCCCCTACCCGGGGTCCCACCAAAAAAAACTACCGTATGAATTTAACTGCTACCGTACGTACTGTAGCAAATTAAATTTATACGGGAGTTTTTCGTGTGGACACGGAGTAGGGACGCCGGCACACTGTCTTTCATACAGATGACTATAGCACTTTACTTTTTTCTGAATTGAAAATGTTTCGA
>GL380124.1:89419-110906 GCA_000143925.2 Caenorhabditis brenneri
ATGGAAAACGACGAAGTTGGCTATATCTTACGGTAGAAATTGAGTTTATACGGTAGTTTTCGTGGTGAGATATCGGGGCCGTCAAGTTGTCGGATCTTCGGCCAGCACTTGCTTTCACACTGATTGCCATAATAATTGAGATTCCACAACTAGTAAAAAAACACCAAGAGTCAATTTTTGAAGACTAAAAATAAAAAAAGTGTGATATAGAGAAAAACCGGAAGCAGTGTTGATGGATTTGAGATCGGGAGCCGAGGAAGAATCCGTGACATAATGATTGACAAGTACAGGGAAGGTTCAAAAACGTGTTATTCTGGAAATCTGGGGCTAAACTCAGAAAACAATCGAAAAACTATTATGACAACCTTTTATAAAAATCACTTTTGCATAGAATCCGCCAACGCGAAAATTTCACCACGAAAATGGTGTCTAACTCACAGTTAAAACGAAGGCTACGGTAAAAATTTCGATGCTACCGTAAGAATTATTGTTTTTCAACGATTTTTTCACTGTTTTTCCCAGAAAATTTTTTTAGTGTGAAAATCAAAACATTTTATCTTAAAAAACCTTATGGTAGCAATAAGCTTGTTACGGTATCACTCGTTTAGACCCCATTTTCATGGTGAGATATCAAGAGGGCCGAGTTTACGAGTTCTAGGAAAGGGCTGCCTTTTTTATAGATACCGTTTTCCGATTTTCTTTGAGTTTCAGCTCCAAAAATCCGGCTCCGCGACATTTCAAAAACGCGGACTTCAAACTTTTTTTTCCAAAAAATTTTGTAATTTTCGATTAAAATTTAGTCGAAACATCTGAAAATTTCAAGCCTATTTTTTGAGGGCTTCGAGATGACAGATGCCGAAAGGTCTGGTTTCAAAATGCCACGGAGGCATAATTCAAAATCCCACCATTCTTCGATTGACCGTTAAATTTCTGCCTCCTTCCTCCCTCTCCTTTCAAAATTTAACAGTTCACCATGCTTTTCCGAAGAAACAAAAGGAAGAGAGAGGATGGAAAAAGCTAGGAGGGAGTGAATGAATACAATATTTGTGAGCCACTCGAAAATTTCGGGTAAAGGTAGAGAGAGAGAGAGAGAGAGCTCACCGTTTCACATGATGTTTCTTCCCTCCTTACCCTTTTCCCTCATTTCCTCCCCCCCATCACCAAAATCTTCTTTTCTCTCCTATCCACAAAGGCTGTAATGTCACAAATCGTCTCAAGAAATCAAGAGAACTGAGATTTCTCTTCTCTTTTCTCTCTCTCTCTCTTTCTCTTTCACTTGTCATCATCATCTCATACACACCTATTATTCATTTTTCACCCCCAACGGGACCCCGTCTCTTCTAGGACCAGGTGTTGCCATTTTACCCCCAGGAGGTGGAGGTGGAGAGAGTGGCTACTTTTGATGATATGCTGCTCGTCGATCGCCTGTGTTCCTCTTTGTTTCTTTTTCATCTCTCTTTTCTCTATCTCTATCCTTTTTTCTAATCATTGAAAGCGGTAGTGCTTTAATTTTCTATAATGGATTTTTTTTTGGAATTTGGGAGCTGAAAGTTAAAAATAGATTTTTTGAGTTGGTATAAAAATGCAACTAGGGCAATTTCCTCCACAAAATCTGGTTCCTCTTAAGTTACATGAATCTCGATTTGTTCAAACCAAACCCCGTTTTTAGTAGCCGGTCACAGTTTTTTTTGGCACAGTTTTGATTTTTCGATAATAATTTCTCTGAACATTCAACTGTTGGTACTATAGCTATCAATATAAAAGAAATTTCTGACCTAGAATCCGTCAACTCGGCCCTCGTGATATCTCATCACGAAAATGGGATCTAACTCACAGCTGAAACTAGTGCTACCGTGAAAATTTTATTGCTACCATAAGATTTTTTGGGAAAAATTAAAAAAAAAGTTGAAAATCGAAAAAAAAAGTAAAATTATATTTTCTCCTAAAATCTTACGGTAGCACTCATTTTAACTTTGGCCACATTTTCGTTGTGAGATATTTCTCGACTTTTCCGAAAAAAAAAACAGAAAAAAATTGTTTAGAATCGAGGAGAAATGTAAAATTAAAATTTTTTTTCGTAAAATCTTACGGTAGCACTCGTTTCAGCTCTGTCTTGGGCCCAATTTCGTTGTGAGATATTATGACAATCATTGTAAAAGCAATTGTTGGCCGAAGATCCGGCAACTTGACGACCCCGATATCTCACCACAAAAACTACCGTATAAATTTAATTGCTACCGTTGGAAATTTCGAAAATGTTTAAATATTTATTTACGAGTTTCATCAATTTTAATCGATTTTCAACTAATATTTACTTTTTTCTGAGGCAGAGCTAGAAAAATCACTGAAAATCGATGAATCTTACAGTAGCAATCAAATTTATATGGTAGTTTTCGTGGTGAGATATCAGGGCCGTAAAATCGTCGGATCTTCGGTCAGCGCTTTATGCTCCCATGCTAAAACTTCATCCGACTAAACCACAAATCTCAAAAACCGTACTCCAAATTGCTTCATCTTGTTCCCCCATTCTCCTTGGTCACTTTTTTGTGCCTAAACTAACAATGATGTAAGTGATCTGATCCAGTCCAGACACCTCAAAATTAGTCATAACCACCATCAGCAGCAGTCGAACATCTTGAGAGAACCTCCTCCTCCGCAGTCGCAACACGTGTATGCTCACCTACAGAAAAAAGTGATCTGTTTGAGTTTTGAGCCTCTCATTCCTTTTCTTTTTTTCTTTTCAATCGAAGACACACAGGGGTTCATTT
This sequence comes from Caenorhabditis brenneri, assembly GCA_000143925.2. NCBI lineage: Eukaryota > Metazoa > Nematoda > Chromadorea > Rhabditida > Rhabditidae > Caenorhabditis > Caenorhabditis brenneri. Next base: position 92,188 of record GL380124.1, read on the forward strand.
GCCGTGTCCTTCTGTTGCTTGTAGAGAGAGAGAATCTTCCTTGATCAAACACGTTTCTCCTACCATCATCATCATCGTTTGTACTATCTCTTTTGTGTGTAAATGTTGTAAGAGGAGTCCATTAAATTCATTGGCAATTAGCAAGTACTATGTAATTATCCATGTTTAAACCTCTACAACTTGAAGAGGACAAGGTTTTCGAACTTGAGGTGATCACTTTTTAAACAGTACCTCTCTTGTTTTCTAAACTTTGAGTTTTCAAAAGGCATCATTTTGAAGTTTCTGCTCCCTTACCTTTCTAAAATATAGAATTTCCTCAGCTCAACAGTTACGGTGTTCAGTTTAGAGCAATAGCGAATTTCTAAGTTTCGAAGTTGAGGTGATGATCCCTTTTCGAACAGTCATGTACCGTAAAAAGAGTTCCGACTGGTACCGCCTGTTCAAAGCAGTATATCTCGGTTGTCTTTGGAGTTATCAAAAAGTTTTCAACTAAGAAAATGTATAAAAAGTGAAAATCAACATTTCTCTTGTTGACAACATTTCAATAGCTGTAAAAATAACCAAGATATTCTGCTTTGAACGTGCAGTACTGGATGTACTTCTACCGAAAATCCTGTAATAGAGGGCTTTATGTTTAGAGCAGCATATCTTGGTTGTCTTTGGAGTTATCAAAAAATGCTTAACTGATAAACTGTTTAAAATTTAATGCTCAACATTCCTCTAGTTGTCAGCTTTTCGATAGCTCTGAAGACAATCGATATATACTGCTCAGAACATGAGCCTCAACTACAGGTTTGGTCCACCAGGTACCGCATGTTCAAATCAGCATAACTCGGCTATATTCAGAGTTATCAAAAAGTTTTTAACTAATGAAATGCTTAAAATGCTTTGCTCAGCATTTCTTTAGTTGATTATATTTTGATAGCTTCAAAGGTAACAGAGATTTGCGGCTCTGAAAATACAGTCCTCTCTAGGAACTGTTTTCCAAATTTGGAATTTTTTAGAAATCTCACCAATCTGAAATTTTTGCTCCTTCACATTTCTAAGATAGTTCTTTGCTCGAAGGTTCTTAATTACAATTTTTGAGGGTCCGACTCTTCCATTAGTTCATCAATCTATACTTTTCAGATCAGAGCAAAACGAAGCTCACCCTCTAAGAATTGATCTTTGTAACAAAATCCACAAAGTCATTCCATTTTCCGTATTCTAATCTCTGAACCTTCTTCTACTCTAAAATGTAACAATCATCCCAAGTATTCCGTTTTCTCTGTCTTGTTGTTGGTCTTCTTTTCCAAAATGTTCTATTTTTTACCCGTTTTCTTCACATACGGTCTAAAAAGAACCCACTTGTTCTCCTACTATATAGTTCTATTTTTGAGTGCTTTTATCGGAAATTACGTCATTAGAAAAGAAGAAAGGATCGGCTCTCTCTACACTTTTTCATGTCACAAACCGACCTCAAAAATCACAAAGTTCTTGGGACTCCGCCCACTTTTTCTGAATTATTTTGGAAGCTATTTCGGGTAATTGTCTGATAACATTCGTGTGAAGCTGATAACATTATTTGTTGATTCTTGAATTCTCCAAAAATAGAAAAAAATATAAGAAAATGGTCTAGTTATCAGTTAATGTCATGACCAAGTTAACAGAATTCGCGAGGCTCCGCCCATATCCTTGCACAAGCTCCACCCCATTCCCAGGTTCAAAAGAGCAAAAACAAATTGCCCCGGTGGCGTCCATTCCCATTCAAAAAAAGTGGTTTTAAGGGGAGGGAAATTGAAAATGTGTCCATCGTAAAGTCCATTCTGAACTCCCCTTCCCATTCAAATCTTTTTTCTCCTTCCTCCCCCATTACATAAATACACTTGCTCTTTTCTCAATGTCTTACACTCTCTATTTTTCTGACTTTTTGACAAATTATTATTTGAAAAAAAAAATGGTGCAAAATTTACTCACAACTAATACTGTATGTTCAGAGCGGGATATCTCGGTTATCTTTGGAGTTATCAAAAAGTTTTCAACTAGTAAAGTGTTTGAAATGCTTTGCTAAATATTTCTTCAGTTAATTACTTTTTGATAATTTCAAAAGGAATCGAGATATGCCGTGATTAATGTGAAGTGTTGGGGTTGCGTAAATTATAAGATTAACGGTATAGCGTCCCACAGTCCCACAGTTATCTCAGTACATCTCGGTTGTCTTTACAGCTATCAGAATATTTTTAACTAGTAAAATGCTTAACATAATTTGTTTAGCATTTCTTCAGTTGACCACTTTTTGATTGCTTTAAAGACAAACAAGATAAGCTGCTCTGAACGTACACTATTTGATGGAACAATCCTGTAAACGAGGCCCATGTTCAGAACAGCATATCTCTTCTGTCTTTGGAGGTATCAAAAATTTGTCAACTAAGAAAATGTTTAAAATAATTTTTTAAATATTTCTTCAGTTGATCACTTTTTGATAGCTTCAACGGCAAAAGAGATACGCTGCTCTGAAAATACAGTACTTGGTAGCAGAACTGTCAGACGGCTGGACGCGGCTTTCACTATAAGTCGGCCGCGGATAACAAAATCCAGACCGTCTTTCCACCAAAATGCACAGTTTTTCTTATGCTCTACAACGCCGCCTCTTGCATCAAAAAGATCCCACCGCTAGGAAGCGAAATATTGAAACGACCGCAGCCGAAAGAGGCCCGATTTGACAGCCTTGCTTGGTGGACCAGTCTTGTAATAGATGCTCAATGTCCAGAGCAGCATAGTTATTTTGTCTTTGGAGCTATCGAAAAGATGTTAACTAATAAAATGTCAAAAATGTTTTGTTCAATATTTCTTCAGTTAACAATTTTTTGATATCTTCAAAGACAACGGAGATATAATGCGTTGAAAATGCACTGCCCAAATTACAGGGTTAGTTAGTAAGTGAAAAGGTACATGCCGTTGTATTACAGATTCTCTTTTTTTTATTCCTCTCAACACTTACTTTTCCCTCTCTTTTTTCAATATGTAAGTGACCTTTCCCTCTCACTATTTTTGTTCGAAGCGCAAAAATGCGTAAAATAATTCGTGTCCCACCTACACACCTTTACCTTTCGCCCTCTCAAAAAATATTCTCACTTTTTAGTTTAGGGAGTGGCTATGGTTCCACTTTCCACACATCTTTTTCTCTTTTTCTGTCTATACCTTACGATTTCAACCACTATTTCATGCCCAATTCTCCGGCCACACCCGTTTTGTGTCTGCGTCTCTTCGTCTTCCATTGTCTCTAGTCGGATGTCTTCTGTATACAGAAGACAGTAGTGATTCAAGATGAAGACGGGGAAGAAGAAGGCGTTTAGAATAAGTTTTACCACTTTCGATTGTCTTTTTGTTTACGGTACACTTGCTTTTCGGGATGGAGGGAGGAAATTAGCAGAGATTATGGGATTTTCCAAGTTTAGGTTAGAAGTTACTGTAGTCTGAAGTTTTTTTTTCTAATGATCGTCCAGTTATTGTTGAAAAACAACATATTTTCCTTTCTAGACTGCTGACCTAGTCTGATAAGTTCCTCGAATCCGTTTCAGTGGATTACTGTAAGATTATAGTGGATTTACTGCTTGTTGACCACCAAACTTAGGCGGTTTTTTTTGCAGGTTATCCGGTTTTCGAACATTTTTCGTTTGCAAATTTTTTTTTACAACTTTCCATTCATTTCTACTTTTCTACTTTTTTGAATTCAGCGGGTAAAAAAGGTGAAAAGAAGTACGGTAGTTTCGTTTGTATAATTTTCTGCAATCCGACGTGGTGGTGTGCACGGCGGTGCGCTTGCAGATCAAGCATTTTTTTCCCGAAGTCCTAATTTTTTGTATCCTTTTTTCCAATCTTGCCTTCTGCAAAACTTTCTCTTTTTTTTTGAATTTTGGGAACTCCCGTTTTTTTTTCAGATTTTTTTCCCAACTTTTCATTCCTTTTCTCTTTTGGGATTTCCCATTTTTGCAGCTTCCTCTTCCTCCAAAATTTTCAAAAATTCCTATCTTGTTCCATTTCCTTCCCTGTCCTTTTCGGTGTGTCACCTTATTCTTGTCCCCAGACACTAATTTATCATTTTTCGTTCATTTTTTGAAATGTCTCCTTTTCGTTTTTTGAAGGTGTCTTCTTTTATTTTTGATGACTTTAACTTTTCTATCTCTCATAATTTTCGAAAGTTTCAGCCAAAACATGGGTAACTGCTCTCAAAAGCAGAGCGGTTCGGCCGTCGGCTCATCCGGGACCAGTTTCTTTTCCAATTTATTCCACAAAGCACATATTGATCCACATGCACTGGCACAGACATGTCCACCACCGGTGAGTTTAAACTACAAAGAGCATTTTCACGCACGGGCTCGCTTTGCCGAAAATTCAGAAAGCGCGCTCCGCCGCACAGTTTTTCAAATTCTGTTTAAAATTTTTTCCATTATTTTTCGAGTCAATAGTAGTGTAGAAATGCAAAAAAGTGAAACGAATTTCCGAAAACTCGATGGCCCCGATATTTCACCACGAAAACTACCGTATAAATTTAATTGCTACCGTAAGAATTATTGAATTTCATCAATTTCCATCGATTTTAAGCGATTTTTCTAGCTGTCTTTCAGAAAAATAAATAAATATTCGTTGAAAATCGATTAAAATTTATGAAAATCGATAATAAACAACAATTTTCAAAAGAAAATTTCTTACGGTAGCAATAAAAAGTTTTTCCGTGCATTTTTGCGTCAACGTGCTACAGCGCGCGGTGTTTGCGGACCTTGCGTATTACTGTATTCTAAAGCGCTACACACTGACGCGAAATTGCACGAAAACTTCACGTAGCTTTATTTCGTTCTCTTTTCAAAAAATCTATAACAATATCTTTGCAGCACGGCGGAGAAATGCCCCTGGGCGAGTGTGCCGTACTTCGTGACCGTCCCGCAATGCGATTCGACAGTCGCCTAGTCTGTAAATACGAAGTTCTTGCCGTAGTGGGAAAAGGAAGTTTCTCACAAGTCCTCCGTGTTCAGCATCGGGTCACACGAAAGTATTTCGCTGTGAAAGTCGTCAATGGGGATTGTGGAGCAGTGAATAATGAGCTGAATATTCTGAGTCGACTCTCCCATCCATTTGTTATCCGGTTGGAGGAGGTAATCCTAGAATATCTGAGGGTTTTTCTATGTGGTTTTCTTTGTTTAGGTCTTCAAATCCTCCTCCAAATTATTCATTGTAATGCAAATGGCAAGTGGCGGTGAAATGTATGATCGGGTTGTTGCAAAAGGCCGATATTCGGAAGAGGAGGCCAGGAATGCACTCAAAATGTTGCTTACCGGTTTGACATATCTACATTCCATTCGGGTTACACACAGAGGTATTTTGAATGGGTACTTACTCAGGGAATCATCGGCAAGTTGCCGGGTAAATATGCCAGCTCCCCGCTGACAAGACAAGCGGAAAGCCGGTGAAATTCCACAGCCAGGGCTGTCAAATCAGGCCGCGGCCGTTTTTATATGTCGTTTCCTAACGGTCGGATTTTTTTCTATACAAGAGGCGGCCTTGTAGAGCACAAAAAGTTATGCATTTTGGCCAAAAGACGGCCCGGAATTTGTTATCCGCGGCCGACTTATAGCAAAAGGCCGCGGCCGGCCGTCTGACAGCCCTGTCCACAGCAACTTGCCGATTTCTTGCTGAATGCTTACGGCAAGCAAAAAGCGAATCGCTCAGCGCTCGGCAAAAGCTGCCGTTTTCTCAGGCAACTTGCCGTTTTTGCTGGCAATTTGCCAAAACGCAGCCGCTGACAAACTGCAAGCCTGCCGAAAGTTCCCTGAATACAGAGATTTCAAAAACTATTTTCCAGATCTGAAACCAGAAAACTTGTTGTATTCGGATGCCCGTCCTGAGGCTCGCCTCCTGATCACAGACTTCGGATTAGCGTATCAAGCCACTAAACCAAATGAAACCATGACAGAAACGTGTGGAACACCTGAATATATTGCACCAGAACTGCTGTTAAGAGTTCCTTACACTCAGAAAGTAAAAAATCAAATTGTTCTTTGACTTTCTTTCAACCCTATGAATTTCCAGGTGGATATGTGGGCAGTCGGAGTAATTGCCTACATCCTCATGTCCGGAATCATGCCGTTCGATGATGATTGCAGAAGTCGATTGTACACACATATTATTACGGCTAATTACGTTTATTATCCACAGGTCAGTTGCATTTTTTTGTTAGGGAGATTAGAAACGATTACTTTTTACAGTTCTGGTCTGGATCCGAGTTGGCCAAACAGTTTGTTGACTCACTGCTAGAAACCAACTCAGCAGAGCGTCTCAGTGCATCAGCAGCCATGAAACACGAATGGCTTACTGGAGAACGACCGACAACATCACAGAATAGGCCGCCAACAAGGCCGACATCAGAGTATAACAGCATGCAAAGGGTGAGTTGAAGATTTCGGCTCGAATATGTTTCCCCGGGAATTTTTTTCAATTTTACCTGGGCTATAGGAAATATCCGGGACCTAAGACTGTCTAATCAGGCTCTTTGCGACGGCGTCCGCTTTTCTTATTTAGCTTCCTAGCGGTTGGTCATCAATACAAGAAGCAGACTTGTAGAGAACGATGAACCTTGTATTTTGACAAGAGGGCTGCCCGATTGAGTTATCGGCGGCCTATTTATTGCAAAAAAGCCGCGACCGGTCGTCTGGCAGCCTTGCCGTGACCCAAATTATTACCCGGGCTTATGAACCGGACAGGTGGCTCTAGGCAAGCCCGGGACCCAGAAATAACACCCAGTACACATATACAATACCCGGTGGCCTGGCATGACTGGGCTCTGGCACGGCTTTGAGATTTCGAGGGGAGAGGCGGAAAGCATAGCTCCAAAATTGAAAAGCAAGGTTCAGCCGTGTTTGGACCTAAATTTTCCTTTTTGCGACCACTGTGCATTTGTTGGGTCCAGCTGGTCCAATCGGGCCAGTGATTTGCTCAAAGGACCTCTAAAACCGGAAAGAGCCCAGAGCAAAACGCGATTAGGATGAGGTCTGGGAAAGTTTTTTTTGGTCCTGGGGATTTATGAGAATCTGAAAGGAATCCTTCATGAGCATATTTCTTCAAGGTCCCGGAAGTTTTCCAGAGTTCCGGAAAAGATCAAAACATTCGGAAAACCGATTCGACCCAAGATTTTTTCTAGCATTCCCATAATTATTCATTCATTTTCAGACCAAATCCACCAGATCCATCCGATCAGTCACTCGATCCGATCATGGTCATCGTGTGGATCCACGTGAAGTTGACGAGTTGGCAAATGACTTGAAACGGGTCGCACAAACCACCAAAAATTACGGTGTCTTCTAAAATCCCTAAAAATCCCTGTTGTATATAATCTAGTTTCCTGGTTCTCCATCTTTGAGCTTCATGACCTCCTTCTTTCCCATTTTTTTCTTCAGAATTTCCATCCTTTTTTTCAAAAAAACAATCATTTTTTCTCATTTTTTCTCAGCCATCATCTCAGGATATCTCGACTTATCCGTCCCCTTGTTTTCCCATTTCTTTTCTCCTAAAAATCGGAGAATCTCCCCCTCGAAACTTTTTGTTTTTCTTTCTTTTTCCACGTGTATTATTGTTCATGCTCAAACATGCTCTATCGAACAATTCGTCAATAGAGCGAATATTGTAAATCTAGTCATTCAAAAAAAAGCATTTATTGCTCATTTTATATGAATTTTGGCGTATCGATTCGCCCAATGAAATCGACGTGGATTCTCGCCGTCCGAATTGCTTTTCGAGAGCCGGAGGAAGCGTTGTTGTTCGTCTTGGAGCTGAAAGGGGAAAAAATGACCATGGCTCATATAAAAACTCCAAGTGACCATAAAATTATAGTTCTAACCGTGAAAAATGACTGGTTCTCGAGCTACAAGTCAACCGCATTAATAGATGGCAATTTCAAGCAAGCTGACGGCGTGCCGGATGGTGTAGGCAGTTAAAGTTTTGACCTTTGTGAGCAGTGTGTCCTCTCGGGAATCTCGGGAGCCCCGCGGAATCCCCAGCAATCCCGAGAACCTCGGGGATCTCGGGAATCCCGTTGATCCTCGGGTATCACATGAGGACTTTTTGGTTCAGCTCGATTTGGGCCGAATCAGCCCGGATGGACACGTTCAGTCTGGATAAGACTGAGTTGACCCGAATCGGCCCGTTCGGTCGAAATAGGCCTGAACTGGCACGTTTGGCTGATTTTTTCTCGTTTTGATCTGATCATACAAATCGATTGGGGCCTATCCGGCCTATCCGGGCCTATCCGGACTCAACGGACTGCACCGGGCCGATTCGGACCTATTTGGACCAAACATCCTGATTCGGGCCGACTAAGGTCAATTCGGATCGCACGGGCCGATTCACGCTGATTCAGACTTATTTTGACCAAACGGGCCGGCTCGGGTGGGTTTGGGCGGGTTTAGGCCTAGTTGTCAGCTTTTGAAAAGTTCATTCTTCACGGGATTTCCGGGAATCCAGGAATTTCTCGGTACTCAGTCCCAGGACGGGAACTGGATTTCCGGGGAGCACACACTGCTTGTGATTTCGAACCACACTGAGGTTTTGGTTTTTATTTTCTCCGATAAATTGTATCACTTTTGAAACCATGAAAGTGTGTTCTGCACTCAGTTTCTCATCAAAATTCCTCTAAAAAAAGTGTGTGTTGTCCATTAAAATGCATGATCTGCAAGCGCACCACCACGTCGGATTGCAGAAAATGAAAACTACCGTACTCCCTTTCACTCTCCTTCAAATTGAATACAACTTACCGCCAAAAAAGCCAGACAGAATTCACTCTCATGCCACAAATCCGAGTAATCCTCCTCCAGAACATCCTTCATATGGGATAGAGTCTTCTCGAACCGGTATAGTTTTTCTGAAAAAAACAGATATTGCCACGTCTTCCAAGAAGTTTTCTCACTGAATTCTTCAAAATAATATGGAAAAATGACATTGTTGAAGAGTGCACGTGCCACTATAAGTACCACGAGAGTGACCAGAATAGCGATCCAATTATCGACTGAAAACTTTCCCACTTTGTATAACCTGAAAGTGTTTTTTGATCTACTCGAAGAACTTTTTGAAAACGAACCATGACGATTCAATATCTCGTTTATAAGCACCAATATCAACATTCAACATTATTAAAGACAAGAAAATAAAACATTCAAAATGCAAAAAAAAAACAAAATTAAAATTCCACGTTCACTTCTCGTTCTTTTGCTTCACGTTGTGTTTCTGCAGCATGGGAGTAGTACCTAAAAATGGATTTTTTGAGTTTTTTGAATGGGAGAGGAGATCAATGAGCTTACCGGTTAAGGATAAATAATTGAGATATGAAGATTTTGATGTAGATTCCGGCAAAGGCAAGGAGGATCGCTTTTCGATCTGAAAATTCAAAAAATGTTTTTTTATAACCAACAAAGTGAGAATGTCAGAATAGATGCTCCACTGAGAAAATGTGAACTTTTTGCCTAAAACGTCTCATTAATGTTGCTCGATACTTCTTCTATCTTCTATATACTAGGCGGAAAGCTCAGTCTGTCTCTTGTCAGTTTGTCAGCACTTATCAGTGCACGAATAACTTTAGGGCCCTGAACCATTTGCTACCATATTTGGCATGTAGTCATGGGTAAGCGAGCGCTTCAATTCTATAATATTTGGAGCTCGGATTAATGTCGGGATGCGGTAGTTACAGTAACCCCATTTTTAGAAAACGTTTTTGGAATACATGGAATGGTTACAAACTTTGCGTAAGGATCACAATAGCATGCAAGCGAAAAATGATGAAGATTACTGTAGGGTTACGGTAGTTACAGTAAACCGAGAACTCTATTGGCAAGACCTAGGTGGATACCCTGCTAGAACATTCTCCCTTTTTTTAAGATTCTTCTAGAAACTTCCAGAAACGCCAAAAAGAATAATTTTTTTGGCGGAAATTCTAATTTTGAAAAATTGTAAAAGAATTTGAAAATTCAAAAAGTTTGGCGCGAATACAAGTTTTCAAAGTGTGCCACTTAAAAGAAGGCTTAGACGCATCACTTCCCAAAGATCACGAACTTGTTTGAGCATGGAAAATCAGTCCCCTCCCATTGAGGAGCACAGCGACGAAATAAAAAGATCTGAGTCGTCGTTAGGCGGCGCCACCGACTGGTTAAAACTAATCGCATCGGAAACAGCCTTCCCAGGGTTTAGAAACAACAGTTCAAAAACTGACCGAATGAAATTTAGGTTTAAAAGTTTCTATTCCCTTCCGCTCATTTTTGAATCTAGTCACTTACGAGAAATCCACTCATATGGATCTTCTGGATCATTCTCTCCCTTTTGTGGTTTGCCTTCTGCTGGATTCCCATGATAGTCTGACATCCACGCAATCACCACGATTATAGCACAAATGAATCTAGCGACCTGAATCAAACATTGCTACAGTAACCCCATTTTTACACTCACCGTGAATGCGACAGACACCAAAATCGCTCTGATATCTTTTGTATGAACTGCGACGATCAAAGAGACAAAGAATCCAGTGAATAGGATGAAAAAGGCAGTGAAGCCAATCATGTAATGTGGGGAGAATGACTTTCCATTGATGAAATAATAGGCAAGGGACACAAGAAGTGCAACACAGAGGAGAACATCCACAAGGACAGAGATTATTAGGGAGACCTGGAATAATGAAAAGTTAGGTAATTTCGTTAGAGAAAATGGCTGGTCCTTATTTTGTTTCTTAGTTTTTTTCGGGGCTCCGGAACTCTAGGAAATACCCGGGCCCTGAAAAATTATTCGGGACTCATGACTCGGATCAGGGACGCCTTTCCGATTCCGAAATATATCGAGGGGCAGGGTCAGATTTAACAAATTTCCAGACTCTAAGGCTTCAGTGAGGGCTAGGAATTCAGAATCCATTCACAGAGACAGCTACTTTTGGACCACCAATTTGTGGAAAATTCCAAAACTACGTGGGTAGGACATTCCCTTGTTAGAAAACACTGTCTAATGGGAAAAAAAAGGTGGAGCGAAATTCGAAATGGGTGAGTCCAAGAAGAGAAGTTTTTTTGAGACCCGGGGACTTCTCAAGATTTAAAAAGCGTCCTAAGGCCCAATCATGAGTCTCGGGTGTTGCTTCAGGGTCCCGTGGATCGTACAGTACCGTGCAAAGGTATACGAACACCCCCGTTTTTTCAGTTGGTTTTTTCCAACGGATGTAAACCGAAAATAAGCCGGAAATAAGCCGAACATAAAAAACCGAAAACAGAACCAAAAAATCTATCAACTAAAGTTTTCCAGAACTGGAGACTCTGCCAATACCTATTCCCTAGCTGGATGTTTCTACGACTCAAAGAAGTTTTTTGTGAATCAAACACAGCTCGAGCTACATTTTTGTAGCTGACAACTTTTTTGTTTTTTCATCCACTCTCTCAAGAGATAGAGCTCGTTCCATTCAATTACCTCAGAAACGGCTGTTTTCTTTAGAAATTTCGATGATTTCGAGGGTCTTTCATGAAACGAGCTGTAACTGCCGGGGAAGTGGTTGTGGAAAAAGGTTGTCAACTACAAAAATGAAGTTCTGACTATGTTTGACACGCTCAAAATTTGTTCAAGCCGTAAAAAAATTTGCGACTGCGTGGCGCTTGCTCAAAGTAACCCTAAATGAGCAAAAATCAACGGAAAAACGGGGGGGGGGGGTTCGTATACTTTTACACGGTACTGTATATGAGAAATCAATTTGTAATACCTTGTAGAACGTTTTGCTAGCCATTAAGTATAAAAAATGAATTGAACTGATGTGGAAACTAATGTTATGTATGACGGTGTTGAATAATCAATTATGAATGGGAAACTAACTAAAAAAACCAAAAAATGGTAAATTTACAGTGCACGCCTTGCGAGCAGTGTCTCTTCTATTCATAACGGGCATCGTTTGTGCTAGTTAGAGACGAAGAATGCAGGTACAATACATTGCTATTGTCAACACGTGAAAATAAGAGTCATCGGCAAACAAATTTGTTGTTTTTTTGCTTTCTAAATATAAATTTTTCTACATTCTATTCCTTATCAAGACCGCCCATGTCAAGAAAATATCATTTCATTACTTCAAAAAAGCCTACCCTAATTGCCTGTTTTCCTCGTTTCGAATTACAGCAGCAGAACATTATTTTTTCAGTCAATCAAAAAAAGAATGAAAAGTGGAAGAAGACGGAACGAAATGATTCATTTAAAAAGTGAAAAAGAGGCGTCCGTCTGCTGTTGAGGTAGTATAGTCCTGTCAACACGCTGGTTGGCAAAACAAGAAAACAGGTTGGATAGGTAGGATTTGTGGTAGAGAGGGGGAATGTAATGAAAGGTTATTTTTGCGTTGTCTGGAGGAGGGAGGAAGAGGAAGTACGAAATGTGTATAATGACCGTGATCTTTGAGATTTTGGGAGAGAAAGTGTTTGGAATTGCGTAAGGAAATGTTCAACGTCATTCTTGTTTTGAACTGTTTCGATTTTGATTGAATTTTTTGAGATATTGAATTGTATGGCATACTAGAATCTAGTCGGTGTTTGTTAACGCATAAATGAATTTTCGAAAAAAACTAATGAGAAAAATAGCGGGAAAAACTCAAGAAAATTGAAAAAATTGAGAGAAAACAGAGGATCCTCTTGTCCTAACTCTGGAACTGGCTGCCTAAATGCAAATGCTGCCGGCCACGGCCACATAGTCCCCAACTCCACACACTGTATTCACAATACTATTCTACGTGCTATGAGACCCTTGTGCTAAATCACAGGTATTATGGGGTGATCAAGTGCTATCCGGGATGTGCTATTTTCTCATGTGCTATTTCAGATCTTGTGCTATGGATCAAGTGCTATTTCATTCATTTTTTCTGGCTCTAATGCTATGATTATTATTCAATTTTATAGCACGTGAGACAATAGTGATAGCACAAGAGCCAAATTTTGAAAACTTGGCACATAGCACAAGATCACACCATAGCACTTGAGTATTTATCCTATATTTCCCCCTTCCAAATGACAAGTTGTTCAAAAGTCTCCAATTTTTTCAAATTTTTATCGTCACCAGGTTTTAACACTTGTACATCCAACTTGTACTTCCTGATCACTTCTAAAAATAGTCAAGTAGGAATGATTAGGCTAAAGAATTTTCTGTTTATTATCACAAAAGAACCGGATGGGCCATCCGGATGGCCAAGTTTTTGAAAACAAAAAGATGGCATACCATACCCAAGTCGATTTTTTTTTATCGCACTACGGAATCTTCAAGAATAATCAATAGACTATGCAGTTTCTTGTCGCCTGTAACTATTCTAACTAACTAACTAACTGTAAACTAACTAACTTACTAACTGTAACTATTCAGCCTTGTAAATCCGACATGTACTTTCTGACCACTTCTAAAAATCTATCGTACTATTTTTTTGTTTTTAAGTTATCACAAAATAACGACCCAAAAACACTGATTGCACTTCCTCCAAGTTGTTCAGCAACTTTTTTATTGTTATGGAAGTTGTAATAATTTTGAAAAAGTAAAAATTCAAATTTTGGGATTACTTATGAATTAAGATTCCCATCAATTTTTTTTTCGAATTCCTGACGGATGTTTATAATAATTTGGCCCTATTTCAGTTTAGATTTCTTTTCAACTTCTGAGTGTCTCACAAAAAATATAAGTGCTATGGGGCACCTAATTAACTGTAATAGATTCGATAATTCCAGGGTGTCATTATTTTTTTCCAAAACCAAACATAAATTTCAAAAAAAAAAAGAAAAAAACTCACACTATATCCTTTATCGTGAGAGCGCATCTTTTGACTTGTTTCAGTTATTTAATTTGAGGGTCAGGTGTGATCATCATCTCTGACCACCCAAAAAAGAAGACGTTTCATTCTTTCATTCTCTATTCCTCTTCGGTTTCTCATTATCTCTTTACTTCAAAAGGGAAATCAGTAGTAAACAGTCAAAGATGCAAACAAAGGAACCTGTTTCTATAGAAAATTGTGAATTTGAAAATTGAAGTTTCGCTTGCACGCCCAGTGCGCAAAGTACGACGTCTACAGAGCAGCGTAACTCGGTTGTCTTTGAAGCTATTAAAAAAGTTTCAATTAGTAAAATGTTGAAAATTATTTGCTAAACATTTCTTTAATCGACCACTTTTTGATAACTTTAACGGCAGCCGAGATATGCTGCTCTGAGCATGTAGTACTGGATGTACAATGTGGTATCTAGTGTTCCATGTTCTGAGCAATATATCTCGGTTGTCTTCAAAGTTATAAAAAAATGTTTAACTAGTGAAATGTTTAAAATAATTTGCTGAATATTTTCGTAGTTGACTACTTTTTGATATCTCCAAAGGCAGCTGAGATATGCTGCTCTGAACATACGATATGCTCCCGGCCCCCTAAGTTTCAGAAATTAGGATGTTTTCATTTTGTAGCTTTTTTGTCAATTTAGGAATTTAAAAATTCAAAACTTTTATATCAGGAGACGAGAGAAAAGACAAAAAAAGACACAAAAAAATGAAAGGAGAAAAAAAATAAAGAGAAAAAAGGTGGGTACACAGAGAGAGGACACAAAAAAAACAGAAATTTTATAAAATTACACGTTGCGGGGTGACAAAACATTGTATGATTGCAGTGCCTACGATAAGGTGTCGACAAGGTGTGACAAATACATACCAAATTGAATTAGATCTTCTTCTTTTTTGTTTCGAAATTCAAATGGATCAGGATATATATTCACCGTAATCTCAACAAAAAATCGATGGGGATGGGGATGGATGGGATGGAGGGAGCAAAAAAAGAGAGAAAGGCAGAAAGGAAGATGGAAAATATTATATCTGGGATAAGGAAAAAAATAAAATGGAGGTGACGTAGAAAGGCTTCTTTGTTTTGAGACTAGCATTCGGGAAAATTAAAGTTTTGAAGGGAAGGATTTGGGGGAAAGGGGGGGGGGGATGAATAAATATTCAATAATTTTCAGACAAAATATTTTTTTTTTCTGGAAGGAGAAACGGGAACTTTTGTTGTATTCAGTGGGGGTGATGATTCGAGAAAGAGAAAACGGGCGAGAAAAACGAATAAAGCGTGTGAATGATGAGAAACTTTTTCAAATTCTTGCAGGGATAATGGAGGATTTTTACCGGAACCCGGCGGGGAGGAAGATGGGATTTGGGGGTGGATGGGGGTGACGAGGTGTCTATTTTGAGCAAGTGCGCTCCATTGCGCAAAAATCACATTTTTTGATGATTTTTTGGGAGTTTCCAATTGTGCGAAAAATAATCTCCGAAAATTTTTTTTCGAAAAATTTCGTTTGAAAAACTTTGAACTTTTCAGCGAAAATTCCTCAGAAAATTCCCGAAAATACAAAAAAAAATAGAATTTTTGAACTACCGCTGAAAATCGAAGCAATTGCAATAGAGCGCGCTTGCTTGAAATGGACACCCCGTGGGAGGGTGCATTGTGATCTAGTGATAATGAATGGGCGGATAACTAAGTACGAGAATCTGAAGTGTCACGAAAAAGGAATCCACGTGTGCGGGACGTGTTTTCTCATCTGACGACTCCGAATTGATAAAAAATTCCAAAAAAAAGGCAAGCTTGCTTAGAAAGGATGGTAAAGATTTGGTGTCGTTGTGCGATGTGGGGGGACTAAGGGGGCGGGGACAAGGGGAAGTATCACAAAGGCTTGAGCTTCGTGGCCGATGGACGATTCCATTGAAGACGAAGTGTTAAAAAACCTTCGATGAGAGGAACCGACATCGGTCAGTCGGACAGGAAGTAAATGTTTTTTGGGGGTGGAGGGGTCTGGGGGTCTGGGGGGATGAAAACGCACATAAACGGCAAGAAAAGCAGGAGGATTGGGAGTTTTTTGAGTCTAAAGATAATGGAAATATGAGAGAGAAATAGAGAAAAAGAGGAGGAGGATCTGATGGGGGGATTCAGTGCATACAAATAGATAATTTTTTGATGGTTTTTTGTTCTCTCCCCATTAAAAAATAAAAGGTAATTTGTTTTCAAACGACCGGCTTGAACACATTCGGATCACACACGGAAAGAAAAGAAAGGAGGAAAGGATTCGGGAGAATTCCAGAAGACGACGAGATATTCAAAGAAGTTCGTATTGACGGAGATGAATGCGTTGAATGATGTCACGGCAATCGTTGAATACTCGACGAATGTTTTCAGTGTCGACGGCGCATGTGAAATGGGGATAGCAGTGGTGGCGACCGTCGCTGTTCGCGGTGGAGATTCTCTGGAAGAATGGGAAAAGTTGAGGACCGTATGGAAACTTTTGGTTATTTTTTTTTGGGATGAAAATCATTTTTGGTCTACACTAGAAGTCCTGAAAAAGGGCAGATACTCAAATGCTGTGAAATCTTGTGATATTTCTTAGGTGCTTTGAGGTTATCAAGTGCTAATTTGGCTCTCGTGCTATAGATCAAGTGCTATTTTCACCACTATGATGTCTCAAATGCTTTGACTTCTGTCTCTTGTGCTATAAAATCGAATAACATTAAAAATAGCACCAGAGTTAAAAAAATGGCAAAATAGTACTTGATCCATAACACAACAGCGAAAATAACACATGTGACATCAGAAGTGGCAAAAATAGCACTTGATCTATAGCAAAAGAGACAAAACTTTGAGAATTGGCACATAGCACTTGGTCACCTCATAGCACTTAAGACTTACTCATGTAGTTTACGCACACCCAGTACTGCATGTTCCGTGCAGACTATCTCGATTGTCTTAAGAGTTATCAAAAAACTTTCAACTATTAAAATGTTTTAAATGCTTTTTTCAACACTTTTTTAGTTGACTACTTTTTGATAACTTGTAAAGCAACCGAGATATGCCGCTCCGAAGATGCAGTACAGGATTTACGATATAGCTACCGTAGTTCTACAGTAATCCCAGTATATCTCGGTTGTCTTTAAAGCTATCAAAAACTTTTCAACCAATGAAATGTTTGAAATGTTTTGCTCAAAATTTTTTTAGTTGACCACTTTTTGATCTCCAAAGGCAACCGAGATATAACGCTTTGAACATTAAGCACTGGGTGCCCCTCTTTCACAGACTGTACTGTATTCAACTTTCGGAAATTCACTATTTTTTAAGCGAAAAGAACTTCCAAAATGCTGATAATGTTTTCATAATTGACATAGTTCAAGCCCCTAGAAGCCAGTTTCTCCCCCGCTAATCTCATCACATTCCCCTAGCAACCAACTCTCCAGCTTAACCCAATAATCTCTGTACCGAATTAGACTGAGACACCGGAAACTCAAATCCCTTTTCCCATAATCCAATTTCATTTCGGATTACCTAATCCTCCGGAAACAACTTTTTTTTGGGTACCAGATTATTATTAGAAGTTAGATCAAAATATATTGGGGATTCCCCTAATCCTGGGTAATCCCCCAGACCGGAAATACCCGGCTAGACTCTCCAAAATAGGGATTATTTGAGGTCAAAATGTTCGGTTTGGCATTGCGATTTTGAGATTAAAGATGATGAAATACTCACCAAAAACTCTCCACGAATAAAGTACTTGGCTCGAACGACGTCCTTGTCCTCCTGGTTGTCGTAAACGGCGTCGTTTGGCAAGTTGTATCCCTCGAATTCGGGGAAAAACGACTCGAGCAAGTAGCGTTTCGCCTTGATCTTCTCCGAAAGCAAATCCTGTTTGTTGAGGAACAAAATGACGGAAATGGTCTTGAGCCATCGATTATTCCAGATATTTTTGAATAGAGCCAGGGATTCGCGGAGGCTGGAAATGAGAGAAAATACAGTAATTGGGAAGTTGTGAATGATGGGAATTTCAGGGAGTAGGGGGAATGGAGAGTTACAGAGAAGAAGATGGAATTTATAATTTAGGTCATTTCAGATCAGAAAAAGCAGGTACAGTAACCTAGATTATTTCAAGAATTATTGATTGACTGTAAATACCCTAACAGTGGTGCTCACGAGGTTTGGAGCATCATATCTTGGTTCGTAAAAAAGATGGCAAAAAGTTGTCAACTGACAAATTATGTAAAATTGTTTTAGAAACAAGTCTTCAGTTGACAATTTTTTGGTAACTCAACTGGGAACCAAGGTATGGCAGGCACCGCAAACACGGGGCACCTCTATTACAAAGTAATTTTTTTATCGCGTGGGTCAGGATTTTTCTAAAAATTGGTGGTCTAAAAGTATTTGCTCTTGTGAGTGGATTCTGAAATTTCCAGCCCTCACTGTAGCCTGAGAGTATGGAAATCTTCATCTGAAATTGCCACGTCATTGTAAATAAAGGGGCGGGCCAGATATTCAGATGATGATTTCCTGATTCTCTCGCTCCAGTGAGGGCTGAAATTACACAATCCAGTTGAAGAACCTGTCGAGAAGGATCTTGGACATTGTTACTAATCACAGCACCTACTCAAGTTAAGAATGAAAAATATCTCATAGATTCCCATGAACTGTTTTTTTTTATGACTTGCGACTTTGCACTTTTTTTTTTTCTTAAAAAAAAAAAAGAAACCTAGCTGGTAATGAAAACATTTTCCCGGCAATCCGAGTGTTGTACCGTATGTGTTCCCCACACCAGCGACTTGATGTATTTGGAGAATTATCTGAACCTAGAGTATTGTATCAGAGAATGAGCTATGACTGCATGCGCCTAGCGAATTAGCAGAAATGGGGTCTTGAATGTCTCCTTTAGATC
>GL380124.1:110916-138974 GCA_000143925.2 Caenorhabditis brenneri
TTTCCGGTCCATTCCATAACATCAGTATTCAAATAGTGAATATGGTTCTTTTTTATCCATCTTCATAAGATTGCCTTCTAACAATCCAAACAAAAGAGTTTCTCTATGAACGTTGGGGCTAGAAAATCATTTGAAAAATGCTGATTACTCAAAAGTTTTCAGTTTATTAATCCGAAAATCACTGATAAGAAGAATTCGTCATCTTAGAAACCAAGGTATGCAATTAGATTTCATCCTGCGCAATGGATATGGAATCCTAACCCATGTGATAAAAAAAATTCCCATTGTAAAAAAAATTCAGATGTCAATGAATTGTTTCAAAAATGAGCCAAGAGAAAAAGCAAGGAATAAGTAACAGTCGGAAAAATCATAGCAGGAATTCGTTATATTTTTTGGAACACCGCTTTCTTCAATTTTTTTTCCGAAATTCGAAATACTCACCGATTTTGAGTGTTATCCTCCCAGAGCACTAAATTATAAGAGGACGATGCGCAGACAAAGATGATAGCGGTGACGTCGTTGAAGCACTGAATCCATTTTCTTCTCTCGTCACGCTGACCGCCGACGTCGAACATGCTGCAAGCATTTTTTCTCAGAGGATCCACAAAAAAAGAAAACTCACTGGAATCTGACTTTATCCACTTCGAATTTCGTTTCAAAAATGCCAGTTGTCATGACACGACATCTTAGAATATCCTGTTCCGATGGATCATAGTTATTCTGACGTACGACGTCCACTTTGTCGAGGAAGCTGAAAATTATCGCATTTTTACAAAGATTTTTCTTTCAAAATGCTCACTATTTTGCACAATCGATGAGCTGATATTCACTGCTTCGTTCGTAGCATGCAATCACTCCCTTGTCTTTCCAGCATGTCTGGATGTGATCGTAGAATTCCTGCAAAAATGTTTTTGATTAAACTATGAATATGTTTTTTGTGTTTTTTTTTAATGTTTTGGGAAGTGGTCGAAATTCGTGATGTTTAATTTTATGTTTTGAGAAAAAAATGAAGTTCGAGGAATAGAAAATGTACGGTAGATGATGTCATAATGGGCAATTGGGATCAGCGTTTCTAAGTCATTTTTGGTCAGATTGCTATGAAAAATAGAGTTCCGGAATCAGCTCATCTAGGCGGATCTAATGAATATTGCCATGACCAGGATTGAAAAAAAACTGATCTAGTGAAGAAGCACACCAATTGTTGTAAGTTCAGAGCAGCATATCTCGGTTGCCGTTAAAGCAATCAAAAAATGGTCAACTAAAGAAATGTCAAGAAAAGCATTTTGAACATTTCACCAGTTGAAATTTTTTTCATAGCTTCAAAGACAGACGAGATTTACTAGGATTACTGTGGGGCTACGGTAGCTATACCGTTAATCCTGTAATTTACGTATACCCTGCACTGTATTTTCTGAGCAGCATAACTCGGTTGTCATTAAAGCTATCAAAAAATCAACAACTAGTGAAACCTTCAAAATTTTTTGCTAAACATTCCTTTAGTTGACTACTTTTTGATAGCTTTAAAGGCAACCGAGATATGCTGCTCTGAATTTACAGTACTCGGCGTCGTTGAGTTTCAGAACCTAAGGGATACCGTTCATAACTATGTTCCCAGAAAAATATCAACTTTTTTTCAGACTTTCCAATTCCCATACATCATCCTTTTTTCCCACATTCGTTCATCATAAAAAACTGACTTGTGGATAATTATCCTCCGGATCGTTGGTCACACCCATCACATAATCGGCGCTAGTTGATGTGCTCGGCGAATCCAATGACACGGGCGGTTCGATTTCGGTCATTGCTTTTAATATTACCTGCAATTATCTTTCGTTTCTTTCCCTTCTTTCCGTTTTCTGTCTGATGCTAAGGCTCAAAATTAGAAAATGGCGGCGGGAAGCGCAGTCTAGGATGTCATGCCTAAAATAAAAATATGCAATATTTTCAAGTGCTCTCCGGAGATTTCAAGATTTCCCTTTCGATTTCTTTCGCCCCGAATTTCAAGGGTCCCCTCCGATATCTCTTCTTTTCCATTTAGATGCTCAAGAATTACTCAACATTCCAATAGATAATCGGTGTCAAGTAAAATTCAATTAATCATAGAAAAAAAGGCAGCCGTTTCTTCCACCAAAATCACACTTTTCTCCCTCTTCTTCTTCTTCTTTTTTTCATCTTCTTCTTTTCCCTCCCAGTGCAAAAGAGCCAGCACATGCACATACACACAGCCAGCATATATATCGAAGTGAAGAGAGGCAAGAAGGGGGGCGGCTCTTCTTGCGCGGGGCGGCGCGGGTGCTGTAGTGGCGCGGCCTCTTCCCTTCCCTCCTCCATCCTTCTCGACGACAAGAAGAAGAAGAAGAAGGCGAAGAAGAAGAAGAAGAAGAAAGACGGAAATTCTGGGGGCCCCCATAGCCTCTCTTTTCTGTCTCTCGCTCAAAAGGGGTACACTCATTCTCGAAAAATTCTCGTCGCGGGGGGCTGCGGGGGGGGGCCCGTCCGCAAAGGAGAAATATCAGCCACAGCTGACACATTTGTATGCATTATATGCCTTAAAATCGATAAGCGCGCAGTAAGCGGGAGGAGGGGCGGAAGAGGTTTCTAAAAATAGCTCTCTCTCCCCGGTTTTCAGCAACCGCCCCATTCGATACGAAGGGAGAGACACGGGCGGCGCGCCCCACGGTGCTCCTGCTGCTTGATTTGTTTATCAACCGGAGAGCACCGACACATACTACTACTACCACCCCACCAACCGTTGTGAAGGAGGGAAGGGAGCAAAGAAAAAATGGCTCTAGAGCTCTAAATCTGATCTATACAGCGATATATACACCGCCATAACAACAAGGGCCTATAAATATTTTCAGATTTTCTATTGACCTGCATGGCATCTTTCACGTTCCGTCGAATATCTGTGATCTTCTCCCGCTTCTCCGATTCGTTGAATCCGTTGATGTGAAGAATCCGCATCTGCTTCACAATCGTGCTTTTGCCACTCTCTCCGGCGCCGAGAAGAAGCAGGCGATGAGTTGCTCGCATCACCTACAAAACAAGGATTGGGTTTTCGTCTCCCCGCCTGTGTTGAGGATGGGGATGATGATGAGGGGCGAGAGCAGGCCAAGGGATCTGTTACAACGCAAACGATGCGGAGCCCCTGGGTTTTCTGGTTCGTGTCCTCCACCACGGGAAAACCATCGGTTTGTGTCGTCGTCGTGTTGTCCGCTCTGGCCTGCTCTGGCCCCCGGGGCAGCGACGAACTCTTTTCGCCCCTCGCCGCCTGGCCTCCGAAATTCGCAGCCCTCCCCGGCCAGTGCCTTCGCCTCTTCTTCTTCTTCTTCTTCCTTCTCGCC
Organism: Caenorhabditis brenneri; assembly: GCA_000143925.2. NCBI lineage: Eukaryota > Metazoa > Nematoda > Chromadorea > Rhabditida > Rhabditidae > Caenorhabditis > Caenorhabditis brenneri. Next base: position 114,261 of record GL380124.1, read on the forward strand.
CCCCGTTTTCTGCCCATCGATCAATATTTCAACGATGTGTTGCTAGCCCCTTCGGCTTCGGAAGACGGAGGGGACGGCTTACCGGTTTAATGGCAAAGCGCTCTCCTTGTCTTCGGGGGGCCGAAGAGGGAAACAGAAAACCACCACCGCCAAAATGATTGGTTTGGGGAGGGGAAGAAGAGAAGGGATCGGAAAGAAGAATTAGGCCGATGGGGGACTGGCTGGGGCGCCCGACCACCAATTATACAACCTCTGGACAGGCAACCACATACAAAAATATTCCTGATGACTTTATATTCCAGACACTACTCTCTTACAGGGACACAAAGTTCTTTTTTTTTCGACACTGATCACTTCCTACTACCTCTCATTAGCTGATAATGATATTTGGGTGCAAAGTAGTCAGTCATCAATTGAGCCGGACACATCAGTATACTAAAAATATCTATGAGAGGACGAAAATAGAATCCTAAATAAACAAACTTGGAGCAAGAGCAGCAGCCTGCTGCCGGCAGCAAAAAAAGCGAGCACTAATTTGTAAACACACTACAAATCATACGAAAATTATACAGGGTTTTTTTGACAGGTTTCTAATTGACAGTAACCGAAATGTTAGGGTCTCCATGGACTCACTCAAGGATGTTTCATAATAATTCTATTTTTAGATTTTAGAACCTGGAAAAGGTCATCAGGAATACTTTTGATGTGGTTTTTTGGGTCTACAGTAAGAAAACGGAAACATACCTGCTTATCCTTTGCCAACTGCTCTTCAATCTGCTTGTTGACCTTCCGTGCTTCTCGGCCCTCGGCATCTGCGCCAGCGCCGACGCACCCCATAAGGCGCATCCTGACGCGTTGGCGACTCTGCTTCTTTCCGGTTCGATTGGCGGTGCTCCTTGGTCACTGACTGTCGATAATCGGGACAAAGGAGGCGAAGAAGCGTGAAAGGTGAACGGCGACGTGATGAGCGGGTGGTGCCAGGGGAGCCGACTCACCGAATCAGCGTTGCTCTCTTGGCCAGGGGGGAGACAACGAGGGCCCCAACGGACGGCGAAAAAATTGGAAAGTTGAGGCAAAAGAAGAAAAAAAAGAAGAAAAAAAGAAGAAGAGAACGAGAGAGAAGACGCGAGAATAGATGTAAGGTACTGACGATTATTGGGAAGGAGAGGGTATGGGAAGGGGTGGGATCGAAGGATCGGAACGTTCGCAATCGGATCAGACGCACGTCGAATCGTGTTCGATGCGTGTTGCCGTTGTCGTCTTCTTCGTCGTCGTCGTCGTCTTCTTCTTCTTCTTCGTGTATCGGAAAGCAGCACAGACAAGTATGCAAACGCCGAGAGAGGACTAGAGGAGAGGCAGACGCACACAGGCACACACGCACACACACACACTCTCACTGTGCCCCGTGTGTTTTGTGAGTGCTAGTTGCCAGTCGCGAAGCTCCTTTTCCTCGCTCGCCTCCTCGATTGAAATGCTCTATTCATACCACTTCTTCATCTTTTCTTCCTCTCTTCTCCCGCCTCCCGGCGTCTTCTTTCCCTCTCTCTCTCTCTCTCTCTCTCTTTCTCTCTCTCTTTCTTTCTTCTAAAACTGCATCGCATCGCACCAAAACGCGACCGGACCAACACACCGCCATCGTCGCTGCCTGCCTGCCCCCCGTTTCGACTGCTCTTCTCCCCGATGCCCCCGCCTGCTTGGGTCTCCGGCTTCTTCGGCCTATTTCCCCTGCAACTATGACGTCTGTTCCTCCAGCGCCTCAATGCTTGACACTCACTCCATCCTCGATTTCTCAGGCTGTCCCCCGACTCACCGACACGCTTCGCAGCGTCTTTCTTCAGCGACGCGGTCTTTGAAAGTGCCGCCAATTCGAATTCGAATTCTTCTTTCAGTGAAATGGGACCCCATGGATTCAGATTTTCAGATTTTATTGTTCTGGGCTTTTGGGAGGAATTTATAAGGGACTTCTATTGAGAGGCAGAGTTGATTAACAAAGGATGACCTTTATCAGAGAATGAGGATGTAAATAATGGAAGAGGGTGGTAGACTGCGAAAGTCGACTTTTGCACGTTTTCAGGATTCAGAATCTGAAAGTGTTCTTCTTTGAACAACGTGAACTTTTTGAAAAGGATAGGTCTAAGGAACTTTGAAATCTAGAAGTTTTGGTCATTTTGAAACTACCGTAATACAAACAAATCCCGAAGAAATCTCAAAACAACCATGGAAGTAAACAGAGATCCGGTAACCTATTTCTTGGGATTTTGACTGAATTTTTAGGATTCTGATGATAGATTCAAAACATTTAGAGTCTAAAAAGTAGGACCAAAAAATATGAAAAGACTCTGAGAGTTGTGAAAAGAGAAAACTGGGTCAAGTGGGGGTTACCATAGATACCGTAACCCACCACTTCAAAACTAGCAGTGTTCCCGCGAATCCCAACGTTTTCGTATAGTTTCAAATCCAATTTTTTTTGTGCAGTGAACATTTTTGTTATCTTTTTTTTGTCAAGATTCTAGAATTATTTTCATGCAGCATTTCACAAATTTTTTGAAAAAGACCCCTATAATAAAGTGCACTTTTCATGCGCAATGGGATTTTTCTCAACTTTTTCCGTTATCTTTCGAATTAATGTATCTGTCATAACACAAACGCTAGGAGCTATGGTCATTCAAGTTAAATTTTCACAAAGAAACTTGTTCACCGAATTTCATAATGTCTTATCGTATGTAAGTCATGTCGTATGACTTTTCGATTGTGTGACACCATCATTGTTTTTTCAATGCGAGACATTTTAGTTTAATAGATTCACGATTTTGGACAGTACGGAATTCTTTCTGCTTCCATGGTTAATTTCGAATAGATACTCAGCGTAATTATGTGCTTATTCTTTTGAATTTTTATGTTGGAACCTAGAAATAAAGATTCTCCAGAATTCTAAATTAAATTCACATCGAAACCTGTAAGTTCACTGCCAAAATTGCTCAAACATCATCGAAACACCGTATCCGCCTTCCAAAAAACTCGAAATGCGCCAACCTCCCACTTGACGCATTTCTCGATTTTCGCCGTTCGAAAAGCGCGCCTTCGACAAAAAGAGAAAAGCGTGACTCATCTATAAAAATGATTTCACAATCGATTATTTTAAGGAGATATAAATTGCTTATGACCTGTTCTTTTTCTTCGTATAATAATTACTCTGGATTATTGATTTTTTACTTGAAACTCGCTCAAGACTTTTTGAAATTCGATGTGAATGGAGCGTTGTTGTTTGAAACGTTTCGAAACACGTTTTCTTGTTTTCTTGCTCATTTCACAATTTTTCTGGCTTTCTTATTGTTAAATTCACTTGAGATTTCCTCAAACACTCTCTAATAATCATCCTGAAAATACAAATTGACCTCAACAAAGAGAAATCATTTATTGACCTTGAATCACGCCACTACAACAATAAGTTTACACCTGCAACCGCTTCTCTCTTCTGATTTTCATTGATTTCGCCGCTTTTCCTCTCAATATAATCTCAATTCAATCGATTTTTCAACAGAATATTTACAGCGTCGTCACCTTTCGGCTCGCTCTGTAACCATGTCCAATACTGCTCTTCAGGTTTGTTTTCTAACAAAATCGTCTTCAAAAAAGCGTTAATTTTGCAGAAAGCCATAGAATTGGTGACAAAAGCGACTGAAGAAGACACAGCCGGCAGATATGATGCAGCTCTGAGGTTTTACGATCAAGCCATTGAATACTTTCTTCATGCGATAAAATGTATGGTTTTTGGAAAAAGAAATTTGAGTTTCTCGAACTGATTTGATGCTAAAAACGAATTGCTGATGTTCTGTTTTCAAAAATGATTCGAACTGCGGAAAAATAGCAAGTTTAAAGCAGCAGAAGTAATTCCGTAAAATAATATGAGTTCAAGTGAGAGCATGACACAATTTTGCTGGAACAACTATAATTTTCAAATGAAAACCTGTTCAAACACTCATAGACGTCAGGTTCAGTTCATAGAGTTTTTATCCTGGATCCAATTGTTAAAATCCACTTGTTCACTAATCGATTTATTTTCAGACGAATCACAAGGAGACAAGCAGAAGAATGCGATCCGTGACAAAGTTTCACAATACCTGAATCGTGCCGAACAGATAAAACAATTTTTGCGTGATGGAAAACAGCAGAAGAAGCCGGTGAAGGATGGAAAAGACTCGTCGGACGAGGATGAAGATAAGAAGAAGTTCCAGGTAAATTGGCAATGAAGAATTCTTCATTCTACAAATGTTTCAGGACAAACTCTCGGGTGCAATCGTGATGGAGAAGCCGAATGTGAAGTGGACGGATATTGCAGGACTCGAAGGGGCCAAAGAGGCGCTGAAGGAGGCCGTCATTCTGCCAATCAAGTTTCCACAGCTTTTTACTGGTTAGTTTTTTTAATGTGATCTGCGGCATAAAATCAATTTTATAACTGAAGTATGTGGTAATTTTCAGCTATTTCTAGCCTTGTCAAAGCGTTTTAGCCTACATTTGTGACGGAAACAAACTGAAAATCGCTTTTTGAAATTTCTATCTTTTAATTTAGCCATGCTTCTCATTTTTCATTTGAAGTTTTATAACCTTTCCCACCAAAATGGCAAATTTTCTGCGCTGCAATTCGCCATACAAAATCTTTTGAATTTTGAGAAGTTCAAATGTTTATTTTGGCAAAAATACACTGTTGGCAAGTCTGTGAATGGGGGAATGACACTAATCGAAGGGGGAAAAGACTATTCGGGGGAAGGAAAGTATTCAGGGGAACAACAAAAGGAATGACCGGGTTTCAGAAAAATAGGTTGGAATTGGCGAGAAATATCTTTTTGGGATATGATTGGCTGTCTGTTTTTGGCTTTTTGCAAACAAGAAAAGCATGATGGAATGACTAAATAAGTTGAGCCTGCATATTATGCTGTTGAGCCACATGATGATACGCTCCAGGGGGTGCCTTGTGAGTCCTGGCCGTGAGAGCCATATCCTCCTCTTTGATTATGAATATGCTGGCACCATAAAGCAGTGGAGCCACAATGCATGGAACGAATGCGAACATTGTGCAACCGATGGTCCATAATGTCTCCTGACTCAGTCTGATGGGATCAGTCGGGTCGAAAGCGGTCAAGACGTAGAAGGGAAGAGAGTACAATGGACTGAAAAGAGAATTAGGTTATTAATTATTCATTTTTCGTCATGGAAACAAAGCAAAAAGTGTGAAAAACAACACTTGCTCACTCACCCCAACAAGAAGAAATACACCAAGAATCTGCTCTTGTACAGACCCAATGACTGGAAAACTATTGGACTGTGGAACAGGATTTGAAGAATCCGGAAGTAGGCAAATGAAGAGAACAATGCCGGAATAAAAACTCCAAAGATCAAAGTGTACGTTAAGAACTTTAATCCGGAATCCGAATGCGAGAAGACGCATGAACGGACGGCGGGTCCATAAATTGCCACGTGTCCGTTGGTGAGCGATGGAAGGGACAGAAGCCAGGAGATGATCCATGAGAGAACACATAACTTTGTCGGTGATAAACCGAAAAGTTGCTCGTAGTGAATTCTTGCGAATGTGAGCAAGTGAACGCCAGCGATGCACAAATTCATCATTGCCATGACAGTCCAAACGGTGACAGTGATAGAAACCTTAAAAATAGATTCATTGAATTTCGGAAAGAAACGAAAAAAGTTCGTTTAATTTTCTGAACTTTCAAAGTTAGTTTTCTATGCTTTTAACCGAGTTAACCAGGCTAACATAATTAGCGAGCTTGGAAAATAGCTCCAAAAAATTTGAGTTTCTGGTGTTTCCGCTTCGTCAATTTTGAGATTCAGTTTTTCTTGGCTAAATGTTTCTTGCTCAAGCTGATTAGAATATCATCAACATTCACCAAGACTTTTGAAAATTGTACTCTCCGACAAAATAACGAACCTGTATCCGACACAACATATTGCTTCCTTGCAGCAAGTTGACACCAGTAAACACATTATGAATGATCACCGGTACCAGTACCAACAGAGCGATCAAGTTGGTGAAACACAAGTGTGCAATAAAATGTGACGAGATGAAGTTGTGATAGAGCTTCTGCACAATTATATAAACCAATAGTGACGCATTCCCGATCACACCGATTCCGCTGACTATTGTGAAGATCAGGGCCAGAATCGGTGACGGCGCTGATGTGTGCGTTGAGTTGTAGTATTCTTCGTCGATTTCGGAAGAGTTGAAGAATCCGTACATGGCTTGTTCGTGTCCTTTAAATTAGAATTGAAGATGGAGGAATACAGAACAGAAAAAAACAAAGAAATAAGAATCTTGAGTGGTTCGGAATTGAGGCACACACAGGAGCAGCAGGAGCCGAAGAAGCAGCACAAAAAAACGAAGCGCTCCTCTCTCGTTCTCCTTCTTCTTCTTCTAGTTCCTCACTTGCTTCTTCTTCTTCTTCTCCAGATGACTGCACGCCACAGAAGAGAAGGAGAAGACGACGTTAAGAATGCGAAGAGACCCAGAAGAAACAGAGTATTTTGTGTGAGTGAATTGTGTGTGAGCTCCAATAGGCTCCACTAGGCTTAGTGAAAACTCTGACGTCTCTTCTGTAAGCATCTACTCTCTCACTTCATAACAGAAGTAGTGGCTGGGAGCAGGAGCATCTCTCCTTTCTCTCTTCTCTATTCAATGTTTTTCGCTTCAGCAGCCAGCCAGCCCTGAGGCTTTAGGAAAGACTGATGTAGAAGAAGAAGAAGGAGCTCCCAGACATGCTCTGCTGTCTCCGTTGATGAAGGGAGAGCAGAAAAAAAAAAAGAAAACCCGTTTTCGTCACTTCTCACTTCTCTACTCAGAGACGGAGAGCGGTATCGATTAGGCTCTTTCTCTCTTCGTTTTCTTTCTTATTTCTTCATCTTCTTCTGTGAAGAAAAAAGAAAAAAGAAAAACAGAGGCCTGACACACGTGTCTATAGTCCCTCTTCTTCTCTCTCCTTCATGCGCCTATTTTTGGGCAGAGAGTGCACCCAGCCGGCGCCTTTCTCTTTTTTGATTAAGTTTTCAGAAGAAAAAAGAGAAGAAGAATGAGCATATGGCGAGAGAGGATGAAGAACAAGTTCCCATCGTTTGGCTTCGTCACTGCACAGCGAAAAAAAAAGTGGAAATTGAATGTTTGAGTTATGTGAAGTGGATGGGAAACTTGAGCTCTTTTTTTTGAACCGGAAGACCTTGGAGGGATTAACCCACCGAAGGATTAATCGCAGACATTAAACTTAACATTGAACTGAATGATTCTGTTGATGTTATAAATAGCTCGACATTCTTCAGTCAATCCGATCCGATCTAAACAAGAAAACACAGATATAAACATGATGTGATGCATGACAGATCTATGAGAAATGAGCCGAAAAAAACATGTGATGGATAGGGAAGATCAGTTAAACAACATCAAAAAAGTATTCAATAAGAGAGGAATGTAGTTCTAGCAAATGCTTGTATTACCAGAAAAAATCTCCACCAAACAGCAATTACATCAATTTTCGACAGGAATAATCTCATAACAAGAGAAAGAGTTATGGCTTTCAGCTTATGACAAAAAATGGGAAAAGAATAAGGGAATCAAGTATATGAATAAATAAATCTGGCTATCCTATTTCAGAATATAATTTCCCAAAAAAAAAAACTACCTAACAATGCCATTGAAAGCAAGCCAATTCAGTTCACCTTTTTTCTTCCGGAAGTTCTATTGGGGCTCTAAGAAAAGAAAATTCTTTCTTTCTTTTTGAAAACCTCACAAACCAATGTTTTTGTTTTTCAGGTAACCGTAAGCCATGGCAAGGAATTCTGTTGTTCGGACCACCGGGAACCGGTAAATCGTACATTGCAAAAGCCGTCGCCACGGAAGCCGGTGAATCGACATTCTTCTCGATTTCCTCTTCGGATTTGATGTCGAAATGGTTGGGAGAGTCGGAAAAGTTGGTGAAGAATCTGTTCGCCTTGGCCCGAGAGCACAAACCATCTATCATTTTTATTGACGAAATTGATTCCCTTTGCTCGGCTCGTTCAGATAACGAAAGTGAGAGTGCTCGTCGTATCAAAACCGAATTCATGGTTCAAATGCAAGGAGTCGGGCTGAATAACGACGGAATTCTAGTGTTGGGTGCCACGAATATTCCATGGATTCTCGATGCAGCTATCAGAAGACGTTTCGAAAAGAGAATCTACATTCCGCTTCCCGATGTGCACGCTCGCAAAGAAATGTTCCGAATCGATGTGGGCAAGAACTACAACTCGATGACCGACCAGGATTTCAAAGTGTTGGCGGAGCGGTGTGAAGGATATTCCGGTTATGATATCAGTATTCTGGTGAAGGACGCCCTCATGCAACCAGTTCGACGAGTACAATCAGCCACACATTTCAAGTAAGAAATACATAAACAGATTTCAGTAACCCTCTTTCTTTCAGACATGTCTCCGGGCCATCACCAAAAGATCCAAATGTGATTGTGAACGATTTGCTGACACCATGCAGTCCTGGAGATCCACACGCCATTGCAATGAGTTGGTTGGATGTACCTGGAGATAAGCTCGCAAACCCTCCACTTTCTATGGTGAGCTGCCACCAAATCTATAGAAATTTCTATTATTTTTTTCAATTTTCAGCAAGACATGTGCCGCTCACTAGCACAAGTGAAACCAACCGTCAACAACACTGATCTGGATCGTTTGGAGGCATTCAAGAACGATTTCGGACAAGATGGACAAGAATAACTCATTGATCTTTTGTTTGTTTTTTCCTGAGCTGGTTGTAAATAACTGTTCTATATATTAAACACATTTTTGCATGTTTCCCCTTCTTTCAGCAGCATCAGCAGCTACTCTTCTTTTTAGTCCTGTTTTTCGGCGAATTTCAGGTCCCTTTTCCACGCCCGTTTCCCCTTTTTTTTCTTTGGCTATTCGTGATAATCTGAGTTGTCTCATGTCTCGATTTTGTAACTATTTTATTTGTCTGAACTCTCCCTAACGAATTCTCTATATGTTGCTCCCTTTGATTCCCCTCATCTACTTTTCTTTTGGAATATTCTTTTATTGTAAATGATGAAGATTGACTACACCAAAGTGGGTATTTTTCTATAAATTTGAGAGTAGCTTGGAATGAGGAATATGTTTCTTGAAGAATGATAATAGCCCACAGATTTTCAGGTTTTCGAGTGATTGAGTGAGTTCCTTTCCTTTCTCGAAGAAGTGGAGGAAGAGAATAAAAACTAAGAATATATTCCACACCTTCTCTTCCATTTCTTTTCCTTCTACCGATGATCAAACCTATTTAGATTCTTCTCATTGCGGTCTCATTATTATGGTCCGCGTCGCAATATCAAGGTTACTGTCACTCAACTAATGATTGTGAATGTATGTACATAGAGACACAGACAAACATAGAAAAGAGAACAGTATGGATTGGTATAAAAGTCGTACTTGTATCAACCTAAGTATAGTCCTTGTTCACAGTGATCTCATTTTGTAGCAATTTTTATTGAGATGAAAATAGGAGGTTAACTTCAGATTGTTGTAAAATATATTATTTTTGAAATTCTGCATTTTACCTTATTAAAAGTTACAAAAACAAATTATCTTTTTCTTCCGCTTCCGCCAACTTCATCTAAAATTAGTAACGTACTGAACAGATTAATTCCAGAAATATGGCAAAATCGAGAGATAAACTGAGCAATGATGAGCTCACTGATCTCATTAACAATCAACTAGACCTTTTTGAATCGGGGTCCATCTATAGGAAATCTGCGGTTTCATTCTTCAGTGAAATAGTTGATCATATTCAAACAGGGAATGAGGTTTATGAAATTGATGAAACTGTTTTTCTTCGTTTGCAAAAACTAAGAGACTCGGTGTTGAGAATGCGGAGAAAAATTGAAGAAGAAACGGAGAGCAATGTTTCGTTCGGGTTGTTTTTTGTAAGTTGTTTTTTTTCTCAATGATTAGCCAAACTGCCGGTTCTAACTAGAGATTGATAAAACATATAGTATCATTACGAGGCTTACTTTTCTAAGAAGCTGAACCAAAACTAAACACCAAGACCGGAGGCTGTTCACCTTGCCTTCAGCCGAAATTAATAATTCAAAATGTGTTTCCCTGACATGAAAAAGCATTGCAAAAGTTCCAGAACATAATGTCAATCGTGATTTTATCAGTCGGAGTATATATCGTATTCCATGATTTCAATAATATGGAGATTCCTTGGTGGGCTGATGTGCTTTTCTGTGGTCAACTCTTATTCAGTGTCTTGCTTCTTCTCATGCTGTATTACGTTTAGTAAGTTTAGATTGTTGTGACTGTTGGCAAATACTTAACTGCCATGAAATCTACTGCTATCGCTCAACTGCTACGTTGTAACTGCAAGTGTCTCAACTGCTATATTTGGCTCTTCTGCTATGGATCAACTGCTATGACTATTGTCTCAAATAGCAGTTGATCCATAGACTTCATAGCAGTTGACTATCTACGGTGACTTTTTTACCTCAGAAGGTAGAACACACTTCATCCTGGATTACAACTATTTCAAGAAAAACTCATTTTTCTACCACAACAAAATTTCAGCAGCCTTGAGGATGTCGAAACAAGTATGAAAGAAATCGAGAAAAGCTCGATGAACCGGAGGGCATTCTCAGAATGTCTTATTGATATAGTGGAAGCCTCATCAAAACATAAATCTCTCCGAAGAGAATCAAAGATTCAGGAAAACATTGCAATTAGAAAAGTAAGTGTTTTCTCAGAAAAAAAAGGAAGAATGTGAAATAAAAAGTTTTTTTTTTCATAATTTCAACTGAATTTCAGGGGTCTGTTTCAATGTTGCTGTTTTTCCTCTATCTGTCATTCCGTATTGGACGCTACAAGAGAAGGTCATTGCTGTCACCTTTGCAACTGAAACACTTTGAACTTGAGAGCGACCTTTTTTTTCGTCTACTATTGTTTTTGCAATTCTGGTATATTTTCTTCGCAATTCTGATTTTGATTGACCACTTTTTTGGAACATCTCACGACGAGTGTTTGATGACAACCGAATAACTAGACTGTTCTTGCTGAAAATTCAAAGAACACTTGTGCATTGCTTTGTACCGTTTTTCAATTGCTTCTCTAACATCACCTATCCAAAATTATCCCGCAGGAGTGTTTGCAGACTCTACATTTTAACATAAAAATGAGCTGAAAAACACGCTGCTGGATTGAATGAACAATATCACTATTACAACATTATATTTGCAAGGAGGTGGAATGTTGAAATATTTTATAAAATCATAATCACTTTGATTTATAAATGGAAATTGCTAAATTTAATCAATTTAAGGTTTGCCGAGTGAGGTATGTTTTGGATTCTCTACTACCACTGGACTTGTAGGATTCACTCTTTCTGTTGTTGATGGTGATGCTTCTGTCGGAAATTCAACATTCAAGTCATCACTCCATCGCTGCACTCCTTTGATCAGACTTTCGATCCGTTCCGTTTTCCTTGTCAACAGCTTGACGAACTCGTCGAATTGTTTCTTCTGATTGAAGCTGTCGGTTGCTTCCATAAATCGAGTCATACTCGCATCGTGTTTTGAGCTCCAACTCAACCATTTCTCCATCGTTTCGTGCAATTGTCCACGAAACGAGGCCTGCGCTGATTTCAGCTTGCTTTCCAGTGCAAGAATTCGTTTCAGATTCTCCTGTCGCTGCATTTCAATTCGAACGGGCTGCAGTAGAACGAACTGATGGCCTCGTCGAATGTGGTTCTTGAGAAGGCACGTGGAGCAAAGTGCATATTTACTGAGGCTGGTTTTTTGAGACAATATCTCCGTCGCAAGGGATAATGTTTCTGCTGGATCTTGTTTGACGAGAGAGCAGTTTGAGCAGATATTGGCCCTGAAAATATCATATTGTTTCAATGGAAGCTGGAAGTGAACTCACTCTTTCTCTTTTTTTTGAGAATAATCTTCAAATCGACCTTCTCAGTGAAGCAGAACATTTCGTTGATAGCTTGGGTGTCCTTCTCCAGCATTTTGAGTTTAGACTCAGCTGTTTTGTTCATTTTGCCGCCATCTCTTTCGAGAGTCTCCAGAATTTGGATAACTGTTTCCATCTCGAGCTTGTACTTCTCAAGATCTTATCCGACATCTGACGATTTTTTTTTTCGAACGGGCTGCAGTAGAACGAACTGATGGCCACGTCGAATGTGGTTCTTGAGAAGGCACGTGGAGCAAAGTGCATATTTACTGAGGCTGGTTTTTTGAGACAATATCTCCGTCGCAAGGGATAATGTGTCTGCTGAATCTTGTTTGGCGAGAGAGCAGTTTGAGCAGATATTGGCGCTGAAAATGTTATATTTCGTTTGTATGAAAACTTTAAGTGAACTCACTCCTTCTCATGATAGACTCCATTGCACTCGATACACGTTATGAACACTACATTGTGATTCGCCTCTCCACGCATCACATCGACCACATCAATCAGCTGGTAGTTGGTTCTGATGCTGTTACGTGGCTCTTGTGTCAGATCTGCAAGAATACAAAAACTATGTGGTAACAGGATATTTAAACCCTCCGAATCTCAAATACCTATTCGAACCCCTCTAAACCTCTATGAATCAAACTGGTCAATTTTCTGATTGGTTTTCTGGAAATCCAAAAAATACAACCGAGGTTCGAAGACGTTTTAATTAGAAAGTGTTTAGGAACTAACTGAAATAACTGCACTCACCTCAAAAAAAAACACATTGGAAACCATAAATTGAATAAATCGCAATATCCAGATATAAAATCGAACTAATTGTGATAAAATAAAATATCGCAACATCCACATCCGTCCTCCTTTCAAGTAAATTTACTGATCATGAATTTTTTCTTCTTCAAATATTTCTCGGACCTCTTTCAAATAATTTTTGAGGCGCTCAGTATATAAATTATCAGTGGACTCTATGTAAAACTTTAACGTGTCCCAAAATGCTGAGAGTGTTGAAGTGGAAATAAAAATTAGGTTCATGATTTGAACCGGAGAACATCCATGAATGGTAAATTGCATCACAGGGAAAGAATCTGGCGCATTCAAAAGTACGTACAGAAAATATGTTGCATTACTGGGCTGGAAGTTTTGATTATACAAAAAAATAATACTCAATTTTCTCACTGGACACGGGCTGAATAAAAATCTGAAGATTAGAATCGAAATTCTACGAAGAGCACCTTGTTTAATATACTGTTTTTCTGTAAACGACAGCAGGTTTTATAAAATCAAAATAATTTTAAACGTTACCAATCCATGATTTGAAATTGGTTAGATTAAACAAGTGCAGAAAAATCAGAAAGATATATGCACATTTCGACATATTCACACTATCACCAGTTACTCTATCGTTCACATTTCGCACTATTTTCAGCAAAGGAGCTAAACTTTGCCATTGAATATCAGAATCGTTGTATACACATATATCAATAGTTTCGGTCGATGATCTACTCTCTTCACGGCATAATATGAAATAGAAAATAACAACTTGTATGAGGGTGGGCTGAAATTTTTTTAAAAAAGCCAATCAATGGATTTGGACTCACAGTAAACGAGGCATACATAAACCTCATGTAACGCTTAATACATGTTTTTAACCTTGAAGCTACGTTAATGGACATTATTAAATATTAGAAAAAGAAAATCAACAGATTTCCTGAATAGTAAGAGAAACAGGGGGGAATCCAGTGAAAAGTCGGTGAGCAAGAGATGGGCGGTTCTGAACTAGACGAATTCGAAAGTTCAGATATTTCGCCTGCGTGTTTGCACAGTTCCTCACCTACAGTAGTCTCGGGCTGGAAATTTATTCTGATATTATGTTTTCAACACAATTTTTCAAAATGCAGCTGTTTTCATATATTAATTTCAATTTCTCGGATAAAACGCGGCTGAAAACTTGATGAACAGCTCTGTTTCGGTAGTTTTCTGTGGCTTTATGATAATAAAATCTGTTCTCTTCTTCAAAGCATCGCAAATAATGTTTTTCTTTCAGGCAAAAGCCGTCGCCACAGAAGCCGGTGAATCGACATTCTTCTCGATTTCCTCTTCGGATTTGATGTCGAAATGGTTGGGAGAGTCGGAAAAGTTGGTGAAGAATCTGTTCGCCTTGGCCCGAGAACACAAACCATCTATCATTTTTATTGACGAAATTGATTCCCTTTGCTCGGCTCGTTCGGATAACGAAAGTGAGAGTGCTCGTCGTATCAAGACCGAATTCATGGTTCAAATGCAAGGAGTCGGACTGAATAACGACGGGATCCTAGTGTTGGGTGCCACGAATATTCCATGGATTCTGGATGCAGCTATCAGAAGACGTTTCGAAAAGAGAATATACATTCCGCTTCCCGATGTGCACGCTCGCAAAGAAATGTTCCGAATCGATGTGGGCAAGAACTACAATTCGATGACCGATCAGGATTTCAAAGTGTTGGCGGAGCGGTGTGAAGGATATTCCGGTTATGATATCAGTATTCTGGTGAAGGACGCCCTCATGCAACCAGTTCGACGAGTACAATCAGCCACACATTTCAAGTGAGGAATACATTAAAAAATTACAGTAACCCTCTTTCTTTCAGACATGTCTCTGGGCCATCACCAAAGGATCCGAATGTGATTGTGAACGATTTGCTGACACCATGCAGTCCTGGAGATCCACACGCAATTGCAATGAGTTGGTTGGATGTACCTGGAGATAAGCTCGCAAACCCTCCACTTTCTATGGTGAGCTGCCCATAGTAATCCTCAATTCATTTTTCAATTTTCAGCAAGACATGTGCCGCTCACTAGCGCAAGTGAAACCAACTGTCAACAACACTGATCTGGATCGTTTGGAGGCATTTAAGAACGATTTCGGACAAGATGGACAAGAATAACTCATTGATCTTTTGTTTGTTTTTTCCTGAGCTGGTTGTAAATAACTGTTCTATATATTAAACACATTTTTGCATGTTTCCCCTTATTTCATCAGCAGCATCAGCAGCTACTCTTCTTTTTAGTCCTGTTTTTCGGCGAATTTCAGGTCCCTTTTCCACGCCCCCCCCCCTTTTTTCAATGGCTATTCGTGATAATCTGAGTTGTCTCATTTCTCGATTTTGTAACTATTTTATTTGTCTGAACTCTCCCTAACGAATTCTCTATATGTTGCTCCCTTTGATTCCCCTCATCTACTTTTCTTTTTGAGTATTCTTTTATTGTAAATGATGAAGATTGACTACACCAAAGTGTGCAGTTTTCTATAAATTTGAGAGTAGGTTAGCATGAGGCATAGGTTTCCTGAAGAATGATAATGATCTACAGATTTTCAGGTTTTCGAGCGATTATTATAGAATTCTGAGATTGAGTTCCAGAAGAAGTGGAGGAAGAGAGTCGAAACTGAGAATATATTCCTCACGTCATCATCCATTCCACCTCCTTCTACCGGTGATCAAACCTATCTAGATTCTTCTCATTGCGGTCTCATTATTATGGTCCGCGTCTCAGTATCAAGGTTACTGTCACTCAACTAATGATTGTGAATGTATGTACATAGAGACACAGACAAACATAGAAGAGAGAATAGTATGGATTGGTATATAAGGCATACTTGTATCAACCTGTTCTGAGACTAGGCCCTTGTTCACAGGGATCCCATTTTGGAGTAATTTTTTCGAAATGAAAAGGTTAACTTCAAATTTTTGTGAAAAATATTATTTTTTTCGAATTCTACATTTGCATCCTAGGAGACCTAATTAAGAGTGACAAAAACAAATTATCTTTTACTTCCGCTTCCGCCAACTGCATCAGAAATTAATTACATATTGAACAGATTAATTTCAGCAAAATGGCAAGATCGAGAGATAAACTGAGCAATGATGAGCTCACAGTTCTCATTAACAATCAACTTGACCTCTTTGAATCGGGGTCCATCTATAGGAAATCTGCGGTTTCATTCTTCAGTGAAATAGTTGATCATATTCAAACAGGGAATGAGGTTTATGAAATTGATGAAACTGTTTTTCTTCGTTTGCAAAAACTAAGAGACTCAGTGTTGAAAATGCGCAGAAATATTGAAGAAGAAACGCAGAGCAATATTTCGTTCGGGTTGTTTTTTGTGAGTTTTTTTCTCACTAGATACTGACCAAACACTTCTGTATAGTTTTATTATGAAATTTACATATTTCGAAAGCTGGATCAAAACTAACCACCAAGGCGAAGTCAGTTTTCGGAGTTTCTGGAACCTAAATGTTCAAACTGATAGACATGTTTAGTATTATTCATCTTGACTTCAGCCGAAGTTATTATTCTAAAATGTGTTTCCCTGGCATAAATAAGATTCAACAAAGTTCCAGAACATAATGTCAATTGTGATTTTATCAACCGGAGTATATTTCGGATACCATGATTTCTATAATATGGAGATTCCTTGGTGGGCTGATGTGCTTTTCTGTGGTCAACTGTTGTTCAGTGTCTTGCTTCTTCTCATGTTGTATTATGTTTAGTAAGTTTAGATGGTTGTGACTGTTGGCAAATACTCAACTGCTAAGGGGGTGATCAACTGCTACGTTGTTACTGCTATTGTCTCATGTACTATATTTGGCTCTTCTGCTATGGATCAACTGCTATGACTATTGTCTCAAATAGCAGTTGATCCATAGATTTCACAGCAGTTGAGTATCTACCGTGACTGTTTTACCTGGAGAGGGGCAGCACTTCATCCAAGATTTCTATTATTTCAAGAAAAAAGGGTTTCTCTACCAGAACAAAATTTCAGCAGCCTTGAGGATGTCGAAACAAGTATGAAAGAAATCGAGAAATGCTCGATGAACCGGAGGGCATTCTCAGAATGTCTTATTGATTTAGTGGAAGCCTCATCAAAACATAAATCTCTCCGAAGAGAATCAAAGATTCAGGAAAACATTGCAATTAGAAAAGTAAGTGTTTTCTCAGAAAACAAAACGGAAAAATGTGATATAAAAAGTTTTTCCATAAGTTCAACTCAATTTCAGGGGTCTGTTTCAATGCTGCTGTTTTTCCTCTATCTGTCATTCCGTATTGGACGCTACAAGAGAAGGTCATTGTTGTCACCTTGTCAACTGAAACACTTTGAACACGAGAGCGACGTCTTTTTTTGTATTCTTTTGTTTTTGCAATTCTGGTTTATTTTCTTTTCAATTATCATTTTCATTCTATTTGAAACATCTCCGGACGAGGATTTACCGAGTTTTGTGACAACCGAATAACTAAACTGTTACTGACGGGGATTCCAATAAACACTTGTAAATTGCTTTGTTCTTGAATATTCAGCTGAAGCCGGTTGATCAACTTAAGAGGCACTCTGGCTATTTCGCGAGGATCAGTTGGCACAATATCTTCTAGTTTTTTGCGGCTGATATTTTATACTTGTATGACCTTTAGGTCCCAAGTTCTAGTAGATATATTTTTCAGGAAATTTTTTTTCTACTGTTTCATGCTTTCTTATGGTAGGAAAGGGGCGGAGCCTAATCTGAATATGGTTTTTGTACTTAGTGGACCTAAGGTCATACACGTATAAAATACCGGCCGGAAAAAACCAACTTGAGGATATTGTGCCAACGGAATGTGAGGTCTCCCTCACGAATTAGCCAGAATGCCTCTTGAGGTCTTAAAAAAACAATTAAAGGCGCATTTCGTGTCATTTTTAAACTTATCCATAGAATTGAGGAAAAGACTCGACGAACGAGAATTTTCTGGAGGTGAATTAAGAGAGACTACACCAAAGTGTACCAACTTTCTATAAATTTGAGAGTAGGTTAGAATAAGAAATAGGTTTTGAAAGATGATAATAGGGTGCACGCTACGGATTTCTAGAAATGTGATTTTTTTGGTTCGAAATCATCTGTTTGAAAACATAATGCACATTTCGCAAACTATCAACCTATGTCATTATGCTAGCAGATTTCGAAACCCTTCTTCTAAATCCGTATTTAGAAACGTCACTCTCAAACCAAATCCATCATTATCTATTAGAACAACACACGTCCCTCCATTCGCCCCCCTCTTCTCTTCCATTTTCTTCTCCTTTTACTGCTTCATCTACTATTTTGACTCCATTCCACCCCTCACACTTTTTTCTCCGTCTCTCTTATTCTTCCACTATTTCCATCATTTCTCTATTCCTCTAACTCTAAAATCGATGGAAGAAGAAGAAGAAGACGTGGTGCTCTTAGAGCAGAAGCCTCCTCGTCCATTCGTCTATTTCGAAATTTGGAAATGAACGCTCCCTTTCTTATTTTTCTAATGATTTATCGAGTCAATGCACAGGTTTGTTTCTCCGGAAATTTCTGTGGGGATACTGTAGGAGCTGAATTGAATTAGCAAGTCAGGAGGACATGAAATTCAGGGAGTTTTTCAGGAAATAAGATTTTCTGAATCTGAAAATCTTCCCAGAATTCTAGCAGAGTTCTAGAGCTAAAATCTGAGCACTTTTGAGATTCTCAAACCTCAAATTTTCAGTACGAACCACAATCCAACATAGACCGTCTGGCACAGAGACCTATCCTACCACAATGTCCGAGTGGGTTTTTTTTCTAATTTTGACCGTCACTTTTTCAGATTTGCGTAAATTTTCGAGAAGCCGAAGAATCTAAAATACCTCATTATTCCAGAAGTTTCGAACATATTCCAAACCGAAAAATTTTAGGAACATAAAATTTAAAATTTGCCGAATAAATTTTAGGTAAAAAGGCGTGCAGATAGAGTGCACTTTCTGACATACATAGTTGTATTGTCGTTTGAAAAAAAACCGATCAAACTAATTTCGGATCGATTTTTTTTTCGAAATGGTGATCGCTGTAAAAGCAAGTACTGGTCGAAGATCCGGCATATTGAGGGCCCCGATATCTCACCACGAAAGCTACCGTAAAATTTATCGAATTTCATCAAATTCCATCAATTTTCAGCCATTTTTTAAGTTCTTCCTTAGAAAAAAAAAGTGAATATTCGTTGAAAATCGATGAAAATTGATGAAAATCAATAAATAAATAGACTTTTTCAAAACTTCTTACGGTAGCAATTAAATTTATACGGTAGTTTTCGTGGTGAGGTGTCGGGGACCGTCAAGTTGTCGGAATTCGGTCACAGCTGACTTCTACAAAGATATCCATAATTCCGCAAGGAAGATCCAGCACATTTCTGGCATAATGAGCAAATTTAGACCTAAAATTTCTTAGACAGATCATTTTTCAATAGAGCACATTTTCTGACATCCCTACATGTATCTACGTGAAACACCATGACATTTTCAGTACCAAAATTTGAAATCTGAACCCCTTGTCACATAAAAATCTTCGTGACATATCATTTTCCCTATCCATGCCACCAATATTTCCTCCTCCATCATCCATTTCCAAATAATTTTTTTCAGGAGAATGGGAATGGGCGTGTCGGAATGGTGAATGTATTGCACACTACGACGTCTGCGATGGAATCACTCAATGCACCGATGGATCCGATGAATGGAATTGTGAGGCGAGGTTAGTCTAGGGAGGTCACGGGAGAGAAGGTTTTTGAAAAAATACTTTCGATTTCCTTCTGGAACTATAGTGGTGGAGAAAAACGGAAATTGAACTGTTTTTCCGGTGGAAATGTGACAAAAATTTTCCAATTTTCCACATTCCTCTCCCTCTTTCCCCAATAATAAATAATCTTTTTTCTCCCTCCCAAAGTTTTCTTCCTTATCAGTACCTCCAACTCATTCTTTTTCCAATTTCCCTCACAAAATTATTGATTTTTGACTATTGGATTGAGAAATGAAAAGAATCCCTTCTGAAGATGATTCTTCTCTATTATCTGAAATTCTGAAACAAGAGATTACCGATTTTCCGGAATTATTTGCGGTGGAGTGAGTTTTTTTAGTTTTGCAAAATTAGGAGGTTTTTGGAAGTTTAGAGATTTTGAAATAAATGAGTTATTTGTTCAGAGCGGGTGCTCCAATGGCTCGAGAAGGTGTGGCGCCACAGGAAACCAATATGGCACAGGCTACGGTAGCAGCTGCAGTGAAGGAAGTGACAACGGTGGCTAGTACAGCTTCAGGTGGGGGTTTTTTTTGGTTTTGGCAATAGGGTGCAGTTGACACTGGCTGCCAAAATATCCATTTTTAGCAAGTGCGCTCCATTCAAATTTCACGGCGATTCAAATTTGCTGCGAGTTTGATTCATTTAATTCTATCGAAAGCAATCATCTTATGCACATTATTCTGTTTTGAGTGAAAAAAAAATTACTGCTGATTTGGAATTAAGGAAATTTTGAATTTCTTCCGAAAATCTGGATGATTGCAGCAGAGCGCGCTTACTCAAAATGTACACTCTGCGAACCCATGAGCTGAATTTTTAACAGAAGGGCTCATTTCCCGTAACCCACTTTTAAAAGTTTGAACTAACGCCAATTTTACCGAGTACGGACTGCTTTACCGAGTAGGGCTCGATACGTAGTGTTATAAATTACTGTAAATTGCGATATTTCTGCAAAATGACGTGACAGTGTTTGCAGAAAATTGACATTTTTGCTGAAAAAAACAAAACGATTTTTTTATTTTTAAACAATACAAAAGTATGGAAAATAGTTTTATGACATGACAAAAAAAAAAATTCGAAATTTTCCGTATTTTATCTAATATCCCTAACGTGCAATAGAGCGCACTTTAAGCATATCTGAATTCCGGTTTTTGCAGTGAATAGATCGTTAAAACCAGACATGTCGTGGGCCTGGCCGGGCCGAAACCTCAAAATTTCTAGGCCCGGCCAGGCCTGACTGGTCGATCAACCCCTTTAGCCAATTGCAAATTTCGTTCTCAACATATCAAATCGAAATGTTTCCAGGAACCGTCACCATCCAATACTCCCACATCCTCCTTGCCCTAGCTGCTTTCATTGTTCTCGCCGTCGGTGTGGTTACCGTAATCCGAAAACGATCCCGTCAGAAAACTGGATTCCGGAATCGACGAGGACGTGGTGGTGGAGGACCGAGTATACTTCAAGACGATTCAGATGAAGATGATATTCTGATCAGCTCAATGTATTCTTCTTCATGATTTTTCGCCCAGAATCTTGTTCACTTCTTTTATCGGGTCAACACATTGTTTTAATTATTTTTTTTCGAAAGAAATAATAAAAATTTATAATTTTGAAAACTTATCTGCTAAAAATCTAATAATGATCCTCACAAGAATGTCTACAACTTCCAGCCTCCGTGAAATTGGGATTACTCGGACTCCATTTCAAAAACTTGAACACGTTAAAATAAATATTTTTTTCGGCACTCCACGATTGCCACGTTGGCTAATTGCCCTTCATTTTATCCGAGGAGAACGTGTATTGCAACTTTATTGATTTTTGGTTTTCAATACCATATCTTCAAGTCAATTATCAATGGATTATTGTTTCCAAGGCGATATCACCGGAACGGCATTGAAACAGATTGTCCTCAAATTCATTCCGCATCAGGTATAGGAGTTTTAACACTGGAATGTCACTTCCAACAATCCCATTTACAGTTTATCAAAAAAATAAACCTATCGGATATAGGATTCGACAATCCGGAAAGACTAAATGATGGAGGAGAAAGACTGTTGCAGAAATTAATCGATAAAGCACCCGACGACATTCGTTAGTTTTTTGAAAAAAGGATTTTATAAATTAAACTTTTTATGTATTTCAGGAATGTACGGAACGGCAAAAAAGCTGGCAAGGAGTCTTCAAGAATATCAACTTTTCACTTCCAGTCACAAGTTTTTTGGAATGAAAATCATCGAAGAGTATCCAGATATGCGGTACGTTCATCTAAGTCAGAAGAATGAAAAGTTCATTTCAAAACAAGATTTACTCGTTCTGATCAGAAGTCTCTATTCCGGAATGTTTTCAAATGTAAGTGACCAAAATAATTAAAGGAGGACTGAAGTCCATTTTTGATTCCGGTAGATCATCACATTCTAAGAACGTTTCCCTCTTGATGCACATGTCAAAAAACCCTTCTGTGGCCGAAGTTTCATCACTACGTGGCCATACGTGGAATTGATTTCACTGGGTTTTTCCACCTCTTTTTTTATGCTTTTCATCAATTTTCATGATTTTTTACCACAAAAATGAGGTCCTTAGTGGAAAAAAGTTAAAATCAATTCCACGCACAGTACCGTGCAAAAGTATACGAACACCACCGTTTTTCAGTTGATTTTTGCTGATTTATGCCTACTTTGAGCAAGCGCCACGCACCCAAAATTATTTCTATGGCTTAGAAAAATTTTGTGCGTGTCAAGCATAGCTAGAACATCATTTTTGTAGTTGACAACTTTTTTTCTACAACCACTCTCCCGGCAGATATAGCTCTTCCAAAACAGCTACCTCAGAAACCGCACGTTTTCTATAGAAATTTCGATGATTTCAAGGGTCCTTCATGGAACGAGCTGTATCTCCCGGGTGAGTGGTTGCACAAAAAAGGTGTGAACTACAAAAATTATGTTCCAGCTATGTTTGATACGCACACATTTTTTCTGAGCCGTAGAAAAAAATTTGGCTGTGTGGCGCTTGCTCAAAGTAGGCCAAATCAGCAAAAATCAACTGAAAAACGGGGGTGTTCGTATAATTTTGCACGGTACTGTAGGCTCAATGCATATTGTAGAGAATTTTACTAATAAGTCGAAATTTCTAAATTTCTAAAAGGTAGTATATGAGTAACTTGGTAGCAATTGATTTTGGTAGTAAATGAGGGAAAGTAGTTAATGAGTAATTGCCGAATTATTTTGATTTCAGCCAACTGAATTTGGTCGTTCGATGATGATGATTTATTTCAAGTCATGTGAAGAGAAACTGGGCGGACGTCTCGAATTCATTCGATTCGATGAGAAGTTTATCAACAAATTCATTTTGCCTTCCGAAGAATTCGATGAAAAAACAATTAGAGCCATCAGAACACTGCCATCTATAGAAGAGCTTTTCCACGACTGGAAGGAATTTCTTCCCGGATTGTCAGAAAGGAACCACAAAGCAGTTTTGGATGCCCTCAAAGCACATTTCAAGCAATTCCCAGTCAAAGGTGCCGACTCCAATTATTCAAATATTCAAAAATATGTGACCACTACCTTCAAGTTCTTACAACATTTATTGATGCTCGAGGGAAAGATCGCTTCTTTCCCAGACTTTTTTCTTCCAAATCCCTCCAATGCTCCGATTGTAGTAAGGCTGTTTGATTACTTAGGACAAAGATTTGCCATGCCAGAAGAGCTAAATCAGGCATTCGCTTCTATTGATCCCAGTTTCAAGAAATGGAAGACCGAAGAACTGAATGGATTCATTCAAGTCATCTATTTTGAGGAAATCGAACGGGACTTTGCTCATTTCGTATCCCAGATTCATTTTATTGACTTTCCATGCGACATTCCTACAACAAATCCACCCAAGCCTATTGTCACTCCATCTGGTAGTTTCTGTGTTTATGGTCGGGTCGCTTCCACATACTCATTGATGTATTTGTGTGTCGTGTTAAAAGTGATTCAAAAAGTGGGGAAAAAGAAAAGCCTTATGATGGTCAAGTATTTAAAATGGTATCAAAAAGAATTCCCGGATGATAAACTTCAATACTTTATGACATGGGAAAAGTTCGAGTATCTACTACAATACACATCAGATTATTTCAAGGAACTTGAAAGTGTAGAAGCCAAGTATATTGTCAGGGATTGGAATAAGGAATACACTTTGGACGATTTAAGATCGGACTTGAGATATACGAGATTGGTAGACATGTTTCCTGATATTGAAGATCATGCAGCAGCTGTATATGAGGAGACAAAGATGGTTTTTAATCTGGATCAAGTGAAATCATCAGACATGTTCACACTTGTTGGATTGTGTCAAGTGACGGCCATTGTTAAATTAAAATCATCGGTGAGTAGATTTTTCGGGCGGTATGCTGAATCAGAACTGTCCCACTTTTGGGATGTGGGACAGCTCTGATTCGGGACAGTTTTGATTCAGGAAGTTCTGATTTAGCACACCGCCATTTTTCGGAATAGAAATAGAACTCTTTCAATACAAAGCTGCGCTTGAAATAGAGCTCCACAGAATTTTCGTAACTAGACATTTCAAAACTGTGCCGTTTTGCAACCATGACATCCCGAAACCTGGTCCTCAAATATAGTAGTACACATGTTGTTAGCTATCTTTCACAGGTTGCAAAACGTTACAGTTTTTGTTGCGAAGCAAGGGAGCCCGAAATAGAACCGCACCAGCAATAGATCTCATCGACACAGTTCTATTTCGAACGAGTTTTATTTTGAAAGAACGCCTCCGTAAGATCTGAGCAATGGTTTCTTTCAGTTGGAAAAAGAACCGCTTGAATCAACAAGGCCACCAAGTGCCAAACATGATGTATCGCCACCAATTGAAGCTTCTTCTAAAAAGTCCAATGATGATTCAAGAAAAGTCGACAAGGAGAACAAGCTCCAGACAGGAACAGAAGTGACAGATAAGATGATTGGTGTGAAGATGCAATTGAATTATTCGCTACAGAGGGAAAAGGATTTGAAGAAAGAAATGAAACAAAAAGAGTCCGAATATGAATTGGAAATATCCAGGAGCAAGCGAATTATTGAGGAGTTGAAAGAGAATTCTGAAAAATCAAAGGAGACAATTCAAAAGTAAGATTTGGAAAGAGATATCA
>GL380125.1:0-20213 GCA_000143925.2 Caenorhabditis brenneri
TCGCCTGAAACTATAGACCTATATCCTTACGACCCTTTGCTAGATGTTGAGCGTCTCTATGTGACGCATAAAAAGTGATTTCATCCATAACTCAGTGTAAATCACACGGCTTCTTGGCAAACGTTCTTGCACCGCCTCCCTTGTTCATTCTATTTCTAATTATAAGGTTCTCCTACTCAAACATAAAACGCTCGATGTGGTTTACTTTGACTTTAGAAAAGCTTTCGACCAGGTTAATCACAATCTTTTATTACATAAATTGAAACTCTTTGGAATTCCAGATCCATTCATCCTCTGGTTCTCTGACTTTCTCTCTCAAAGAAGCTTTTCAGTCAAAGTAAACGACCACATCGGCGAACCCTCTTTACTTATACCTTCTGGGGTCCCCCAAGGCTCCGTCTCTGGCCCTCTCTTGTTTCTCATTTTCATAAATGACCTCCTACTAGACCTCGCCTGTGTTCCTGAGCTTAATGTCTCAGCCTTTGCTGATGACATTAAACTCTACTCCCATGACCCCAGTATTTTACAGGTAGGCATTGACATGGTTGTTGCCTGGGCCGAATCTAATTTTCTTCCTTTAGCCCAGTCAAAAACCACCCTTCTGCGGCTAGGTCCTTGCAACCCTCACTTTCCATTTCATATTGCTTCCACTCAAATTCCTGATTCCACTTTCGCTAGAGATTTAGGTCTTATTACCGAGCCTAATCTCAAGTTTACCTCTCATATCAACAGAACCGTCGGTTTAGCTCTCCTACGCACTAAGCAACTGCTTAAATCCTTCCAATCTAGCTCTCCCAAGTTTTATATATATTTGTTCCAATGCTATGTACTTCCAATCATAGAATACTGCTCGGTCATCTACTCCCCCCGCCTTCTTCCAAACTGTCGTCCAAGTTAGAAACTCCTCTCCGGCTATTCACCAGAAAAATCTTTCAACGTTGTAATATGTCTTACTCCTCTTATTCTGACCGTCTCTCACAACTCAACATGTTCTCAATTAGACATCGCAGGTTGAAGGCTCAACTAGTCCTACTTTACAAATTTTTGAATGGCGCCTCTTACTTCCCAAACCTAGATAACCATGTCAGATTCAGTTCTTCAACTCGCCGGCCTATGAATCTCATTTGTAATCATCCACACTCTTCCGACTTCTTCTCCACTTTAGTTCCCTTATGGAACGCTATTACTTCTCATGTTCCAAATTTTCTCACCCCCATACAGTTTGACCACCTTCTCACCATTAGTATCACACGCTGTTAGCTTCATTTCTACCTTATTTCTGTTTTCTTTTTTTTTCCCGGTGACCGCTCATTATCCTTACGTTGTAAATATCTTCCCAGTCATCCTCCTTCACCCCGATGCTCTAATTATTTATGTCCCCCGTGTTATGTGTCATCATTTTCCTCCCGGGATAGTCTCGTGAGGGACCAATCCTAGGCCACCTGTCATTGTATTATTGTTATTTTTCCTATTGATCTCAATAAATAAATAAATAAATAAATAAATCACTTTATTTCCTAAATCACAGTTTTTTCCAATGAAAAAATCCCCAAACCATGGGGCAAAAAAGGAACAATTTTTATCACAAAAAAATCCCAAAAGGGCAAAAAACAGAACAATACCCTACAACATTGTTAGAGTCACGAACACCATTGGAACAGAGAGACTGATGATGGAAAAAATTTGTTTCAAATAAGAATTAAAAATAAAATAGGTGTTTTGCGTAAAGACGGAACTTTCCAGTTGATCTTCGAGTGATGTTTGTGCTGATGTTGACCAAGAAGAGCATTTTTTCAAGAATTGTCTTAATTATCCTCTTCCACATACTTGACGACTTCTCAGAACATATCTTCCGAATTGAAGAAGAGTCTGAGATATAACAAGACTTGAAAGCAGATGATGGGCCTCGAGAACTCACAAAAAAACTTTGTAGGGTCAGTGAAGACGTACAATTGAATTTCTGGACAGCATCGCTTCCTTTTGTAGTTGTCAATGAAAATTAAGACTTTGAGCCATAGTAGTTTGGGCAACTTGCATCCTTTTGATTGTAGTTATCAGTAAAAGAGCCTGAAAAGAAAATGTTCTAGGTGTTAAATTGCTGGTAAACCCACCAAAACTGCTCAAAAAATTTTCGAGTTCGCCTGAAATAGGCCCAGAAATGTGACGTAGAGGCCTGACCAAAAACTTGGTTAGGATTTTCTGATTGAATTTTAGAATTGTTATCTCATCTTCTCCTATCAACATCTCATAGAAGAAATCATCTGGCAACCAATAATTGCCTGCTGGACTGAATGACTCCAAAATTTATTGGGATTTGTTGAACTCTTGTCCCCTGACCATGGTCAGGATTTTGAAGAAGATTTGGGATCCTCCCTTGACGAAGCGCACTTTTTCTCTCAAACGGCAGTAGAAGACAGCTCAGAATCATTTTGGTACTTCGAAACGCCACTTTAGTTCAAGGGACCAAGGCAGGTCAGTGTCAGAATTTTGATAATCACACATTTCCACATTCATTCACAGAAATCGCCTGAAAATCAGAGTTACAAATGACTATGAGTAAGGTAAAACACTCACTCTTCCATTTCCAGATTCAGCTTTCGTTTTTCCAAGATCACTCTTCAGATTTTCCTCTCCAGCTCCAATTGTAGAACATCTGGAGGCTGTAGATCCCATTAGTTAACATTTTTATAAGATTTCGAGCTCCGAATCGCCAGAATTACTTGAATTACGTGTTGAAGGCCCAAAATCCAATAGAACTTTTTCCTCCTCTGCAGAAGTCTTCTTAGTCATCTTTGTGAACAGGTTGATGGAAGATATAGTTGAAAAGAATTTTACCTCTTAGTCATCTTCCTCGCCTTCATCGCCATCCATTCTTCCCATTTTTGTTGATAGAACAGGAAAAAACTGGGAAAACCTGGTTGCTCATAAAATGAGCCAGAATTGTTTCGAATTTTTGTCACCCTCATCATCATCAACAGTCTTTCCCCCAATTTTTTGGATAATCCAGGAAAAAATAGGGAAAACCTTGAGCTCATGAAATGAGTCAGAATTGTTTTTTTATCGGATCTTACAGTTTCTGAGAGTAAGAAAATAGAAGTTATCAGCTCTCACGGTTCGAAAAACGTACCTCCTTCCTTCAGCATAGTGATAGGCCAATCCATCCAGAATAGTCAGGAAAACATTTGATTGGTTTCTGCATGCAGAGACATTTTTTGTCCAGTCAAGGTTTTTTCAGAGAAAGATTCAGAATTTTTGAAATTTCTGTAAGCATGAAACAATATTCAGAGGTTCTCCGGGAAAGCAGGCTTACCTTCTCCTTTTCCATCTCCTCCAGCACTGCCCTTTACAATTCTCTTCCGAACAATCGAATTTTCGGTTTCCTTCAATACTTGAAAGATTGGTCGTTCTTGAGCTTATCTTGTTGCTCAGAATTGATTTTTTTGCAGAGTTTTCTTTCCAGCCAAAGAATGTCGTCCTTAGGCTCATTGCTCTTCAGAATCATCAGTTGTACTAAAACACCAATTGTCTGTCACCGGACCATTAGTCAGAATTCGAACACTTGGTTTCTGGAAGTCTAGGATAAACGATCCTTTGAGTCTGGTAGTTACTTACACATAGAGACCTTCCACGACAGTTTTGTCGGCTTCCGCTGGGGCATTTACAATTGGAATTTCTTCTGAGAAATTATCGAAATTGGAACTTCTCCAGAATCAGAATCGACGTCGTCGTGCCAATCACTCCAATAGAATTTTTCAAAGATGCTGTGAATCACACCGACTTGTACTCATTGCAGACTTTGTCGCCTCAATATGCGGCCGGTTTGTAGAGAAAAAACTTTTGAACTTGCAGACCTTCTCGCTGGAATACAAATAATTTCTCTTCAAGTTTTTATCCAAAATCAGGCAAAAAAATTCTCACCCATCCTTTTGTTGTTCTTGGGGGGGGGGGGGTTTAGGCCAAGTTTGCAGCCATCTACTTCCTCTCGGGGGTTGGACCCCAGTGGGGCAATTCCACAAATGGGACTCTGAGCTCAGCTCACAGTGCCCCACGGATCTTGAGGAAGGTGTCTGAAAATATTGAAAAATAGTGTAGGAAATGAGGAGGCGAAGAGAAAAACGGCGGACAGAAATGGATTTGAAAACGAATGGATAGTAAAAGAGCGGAGGGGAGAGGAGAGGTGACCAATGTGTTGACCGGGGTGAGAGAATACTGACCGGCAATAGGCAACACGGGAGGAGAGAGATGGAGACGGAAAAGATAATGATTGTGGAAAACATAGCGTAATAGCACTCAATCAGAAAAGGGGAAAAACAAAAAAAGAAAAAAAGTTTGTTGGAGAGAAAAACGGAACGAGTACGACAGGGAAGGCGCCCCACAATTATAGGAGCTACCTAACGTTGGGGCCCTCTATCTCTGCAGCGAGAGAAGATGTCAAAAAGTGTTTAACTGATAAAATGTGTAAAATTGAATGACAAACAAGTTCGTAGTTGACAATTTTTCGAAATCTCCATTCGTAACTGAGTTATAATCATTTGAAGTGTAGCTACCTTCACCTTCATGTTCGATCCAGAGAAGGAGTGGCTACATACTTCTTTATGAGGACGCCTATCTCAATTGTGGTAAGCGGTATCAAAAAATTTTCAACCACAAACCTATGTAAAATTTAAAAGAAAACATGTTTTTAGTTTACCACTTTTTTCTAGCTTCAATGGCCGACGAGATATTCCAGCTTAACCAAGAAGTATTCTTGAAGTGGGTGGCTGACTAGCCGTTTCCTTGATAAGCTGAATATTTTAGACATTTCTAACCTCAAGTTGAATCAAAAATTATAACAAATTGAAAACATCATCATCACTTTATTCCAAACACCAATTTTTTCAGAAGAAAAAATCCCGCAAGGGGCAAAAACGGAACGCGGAAATTTTTTTACAAACCGAAAAAATTTCCAAAAAACAGATCTTCCTCACAACACCAACTACCAAAGTGTTTGAGATTAGAGTAAATGATGATAACACAAGACGAATTAAAAAATCAGAATTTGCAGTTGTTCCGCAGCTTTCTCGCCCCCAAATTTTCTTGATAGAGGAAAAATTGGGAAAACCTCAAGACGACATTTTGATCGAATGAACCTCCAGAAAAATGCCTTTCTGTTCCAACTCCTGGATTTCAATGGACGAGTGGCTTCTGGAAATACATAGCTATAGGTGAGTTGGGCGGGTTTTCACTTACTTTCAGACATCGGGAAATCCAGACTTGGGATGGACATCCGGACAACTAAAAGTCAATGCCCTTGAACAAGTCGTGTGACCCACAAAGGATCAGAATTGAAGATTTAGGAGCCATAGCGTACCTTTATGACACTTGTTTTTATTTCTGAAAAAAACGTTCGGCTATTGTTGTAGTGTGGTCCTTAGATACCAACGAACCCTTAGATTGCAAGACCCCCTTGAATTGAATCCCAGAAATTTTCAGAACCTCCTCGAGAGCCCATCCTCGCAGTATGAGCCAAAAGGTCTTTATCACTTCTCCTTGAAATCAGTTCCGTCTTAAGATCGCAGGAAGCACAAGATTGTAGAATTCAGAAGCAGACCGATGCACAGATCAATGAACTCACATCCCCATTTCACAACACTCTAGACGATGGGTCGATGTATTTTCAGGAATTGTCTATGGGTAAGACAAAGAGTTCCATTTGGAATTTGTTGATGTAGGTTGTACTAATGATTCAGAATTTTGAAGATTATCTCCAGCAGCTTTGCAAGTCTTCCAGGTACAAAACATCTACCCCATCCAGTCAAGTATCTCTAGTCAAGTAGTGACTTGGTGTAGGTTGAGGGTAGTTACCTGAAAACTAGACGCCCACATTTTCGTATTTAAAAAATTGATTTCTTACATAATTCGAGATTGTCAGAAACCGAAGAACTGGAGTTTGGCTTGCAATCGTCTTCGCAGCACATTAGGGCGCATAGGTGAGACATTGCATAAAATCCGACATACATAAGGAATGAGTTGAAGTAGATTTCAGAATTTTTAGGGTATCATCCATCGGCATCGGCTTTGCACGTCTTCCAGGTACGAAACTTCTACAGAACCGAACTGTTTGCAGATCTAATTTGTCCCATCCAGCCAAATATATTTCTACACCAAGTTGTACTCATTTCAGAATTGGTAAGTTGATGAAGTTGTGGATTTGCACACCTTCTTTCTGAAATATAAACAATTTTCTTCAAGATTTTATTTAAAATTAGGCAAAAAATAATTCTCACCCATCCTTTTGTTGTTTTTTGGGGGTTTAGGCCAAGTTTGTAGCCATCTGATTCCTCTCGGGGGACCTTTTCGGGTCCCCAGTGGGGCAATTCCACAACGGGGGCTGTGAGCCCAAGTGCTCGGAGCTCACAGTGCCCCACGGATCTTGAGAAAGGTGTCTGAAAATGTTGAGAATTGGTGTATGAAGTGAGAAAGAGGAGAGAATTGAAACGGAAAAATTTGAAATAGTAGTGGAAAAAAATCTGAAACAGAAGAAGATAACCAATAGGGTTCCGCAAAAGTTCGAAAAATGAGCCTTAGCTTACGTGAGCCTTTAATGAGCTAGGCTCATTGAACTCATTCCCAAGCTTGCGTGAAAGCTCATCGAGGCTCATTTTCAAAATGACAAGCTTTCATTAAAGCTCATAGAGGCTTGTTAGTTTCATTTTAAGCCTGCGTGAAAAAAGAAAAAAAGATTATTGAGTCTCATTTTCAAGCCTTTTCTCGTTTATAAAACTGCAAAGCAGTATATTTACAAAAGTTTCAATACATAAAATGCATGCATTATCCAATATATCAATCCATTTTTGACCCGTATCCTTTTTTTATTGAAATATACCCAAAAACGGAGTTTCCAAACGATAATTAACAAAAATTTTAATTTTCAAATACTTTTCGTAAAACTTCTACGGTATCTTTCGTAAATTGCAATATGACACAGAACAGTGTGGAATTCCGACTTCCGACTACCGTTTCAAGTTTTTTACTCCTGCACAGCTTCGGACTAGAACATTCTGGGCGCAGGTTGACTTTGAGTATAATAAAAAAGATATCACAAACAACCTCACGGATTGCGAAAGTTTAGAAACGAGATCATTGAAAAGGAAGGATAAAGATGTGACAAATAGAGAAAAAATAATTATTCGGTCAGAGAAAAGTGAGAATGAGTGCAGAAGTGAACGAAATACTTCCAGCGAACTGTTTTTCCAATTTCGTTCCTTATGTTTCACTTTTCCTAACGTAAACAATAAAATTTCAATACAAAATATCAAACGAGCCTCGATGAGCCTTTCATAAATTTTGATAAGCTTCGCGTGAGCCTTTTCAATTTTTTCAAAAAGCTCATTCCAAAATGAATGAGCCTCGATAAGCCTCGGAAAAAGCTCAAAAACGTGAAAAGCTCATTTCTTCAAATTTACTTGCGGAACCCTAATAACCAATGTGTTGATCGGAGAAGAGATGAGCGATAACAACACGGGTAGGGAAGACGAAATAAAAATGACAACAGAAAAATTGAATGAGAGATCAAAAAATCCAATGAGAGACTCAGAAACGTGAAAAATAAGGGAAATGAGTGTGGCAATGAGCGCCCGCTAGTAAATAATGGGCGTTGGAATCTAGATACTTGACTTTGAGGCATCCTATCTCTGTAGAGAAAAGAGATATCAAAAAGTGTTCAACTGAAGAAATATGTGAAATTATAAATTCTAAAACTTTGTAATTGATTATTTTTTGAAATATTCACCCTCAACTGAGCTATATCAACTTGAAGTGTTGCAACCTTGACTCTCATGCCCTGTTAAAGGAAGGGCACTGGGCTAGTCTCCGCTTGCGAACTCCTGGAGCTGGCTCAAAAGGTCAGAATCTCAAATGCCTAGAAATTCTTGATTTAGTGGATCCAAAGCTAAAAAATTATAATCTAACACTCAAAAAATGTCCTCAAAGCATGTTGAGAGGCAGGGAAGATCGACATAACTTTCGAGCTCTGCGCATTTCAGGGCTCCAACCTGCCGTAGTCACATGTTCGCCATGGCGACCCTGCGCCGCTCGGAGTCTTGAGAGTGTCCTAATGCCAAGAAAGACCCAGAAAAGCATGGGAAAATCAAAAAAGCTATGCCGAATCCTTGGATTTTCAGACCCCTGCACATCTGAGCTACACCTAAACTTACTCTGGTTTTCTTAAAATTTAAGATTCTTCTGGAACATAAACCCCTAAAAATATTCGAAAACAAAACAAGAAAAAACAAGTAAAATCATCATCACTTTATTCCAAACACCAATTTTTTAGAAGAAAAAATCCCCGATAAGGGGCAAAAAACGGAGCGCAACAGATTTTTACAAACGAAAAATTGCAAAAAAATCGAATTTTCAACCACACAAATTGTTAAAGTATTTTGAGATAAAAGTGAATAATGATAGGATAGACGGAATTAAAAATTCTGAATTTGAAGTATTTCCTCAGCTTCTTCCTCTCCTTCAACGTTTCCTAATTTTTTGGATAGAGGAAAAATTGGGAAAACCTCAAGTTGACATTTTGATCGAATGTGCCAGAATGTGTTTTTCAGAATTTTGTGATTCTCGTCAAATGCTCCAACTCCATCGATCCAATTTTTCATTTAGAAGCAAATCTGGCAAGTCTCCTGGTGGGCAGAGCTTCATAATTTTTTGATGCTCATTAGATCCTCTGCAAGTCCTGGTGCAAGAAGGTATTCAGAGGTGGCGGAATATAAAAATATAGGTACCTGGGCTACTGTCACGACTACGTCCAACTGCCCACATAAGCAACAAGTTATTGGGGTGTGACAGAATTTCGTTTGAAGTTGTTTGACAGAATCTTGATGAACTATACTTTGTTGAAGTCTTCAATATTTTTTTCACATCTGCAAATCCAGCCATATTTTGTCCGGTGTGATCATATTGTAATTGCATGTCAAAAATAGAAGAAGTTTATGAATCTGAAAATCTTCCTCCAGCTATATAAAATAGGATCTTGGGCAAGCCTTACCTTTAATGTCATCCATCCGAACATTGCTTCTTTGGGGCTACGTTGTAGCCAGTTTGATCAATTTTTGAAGAATCTGAAGATTGAAAACGATGAAAAATCACCATAAGTGGCTAGTTGCTCTGGAATTTACCTTTGCTTTTTCTGACATAGTGTGCATGTATGTGCGTGTGTGTTGACCTGTAGGTGTATAAGGCTCAACCTTATGGTTATTGATAGCGGTGCCTTGAGTCAACTGATGTCTCCAATCATCATGAACAGAACTATAAGAAGATCGCACGTATAGTCTCCTCCAGGGGGTCACATTTTCAATTTCATTGCTTGGGAACTAAGCGGTGCACGGCATTTGCATGGTCCTCCAGCCAAACATGGCTCCTGGCCAACACGGTAGCTTGGCAACAGCTCGCTCCGCAGTACACGTACAACGCAACTGGAATAGAGGGTAGACCTTGAGATGTCTAGAAGAGGGGAACAACAGTCCAATGTGGGACTGATTGCATCGAAGTAAGCAAATGATGAGGTCATCCCAAGGTACATAATCAATTGTCCTGGACGATAAGGAGGCATTAAGCCGGATGGTTGTCTATGATGAGCACGTCAAACGGGAAGAATCGATTTGAACGGAAAATGGTTGATAATTAAAAAGTGGCAGCCATGATGGCTTGTAGAATAACGATCCTGGAGCAGCGATCCTAGAGCAGAGCTCGTAAACGCCACTCAGGTTCTGTGCATTTGGCATGAACTCTGAAAAATCACCTTTTATATTTGATGCCTGTATGTTGGTTAACTCACTGTATTCAGCTTTTCTAGAAATCCTCCTAATCTATCACACTCTGCGAACCCTGGATCGAACTTGAGGGAGGGGGGGGGGGGGGTTTAGGCCAAGCTTGCAGACAGCCCACTAGCTCTCGGGGGAGGTCCCCAGTGGGGCAAATCCACAGAGGGGCTGTGAGCCCTGGAGCCCGGAGCTCACAGTGCCCCACGGATCTTGAGGGAGTGGGAGGTTGTCTAAAAATTGAGAGTATTGTTTGAAAAAACTCGAAAGGTCCGAGGAGAGAGCAGGTGAAACGGAGAGACGGAGAGAAACGGGAAGGGCTAGGCGAAAAAAAAAGGAAAAACGGACCCAAAGGGGGATTGTCAGTGTTTCAGGTCTTGTGGGGCCCTCACTGATAGGCTTAGAACCCGGATGTTTAGGAAAGTGGACCCAAAACTTTGAAAAAAACTGGCGAAAAACCCAAGAAAAATCCTTCGAGACGCCGTCGAGCCAAGCCAAGAAAAATCGATGCGCTGCTCTTTTCAAAACTGGATACCTGCCGCAGTCACATGTTCCCCATGACAACGCTGAGCCGCTAGAGACTCAGACAACTATAAAAAACAAGATAATCCATGATGGAAACCTGCACATCTAAGCTCTGCAAGAGACCCAGACACCCTGAAAGAAACAAACGAAATTCAGGGATTATGTGAACCTGCACATCTAACCATCATTGAAAACAGAGAAAGAAAAGACAAAGTTGCCGCACCGAAACGTTTTATTGTCATCAAAAACATGCTCTTGCTCAACAAGACTATCAATGTTTGGGACATTCTGAGAGAGAAAACATCATAGCCGGGTAAAGGGAAAACGGAACGATAAAAAAAAAGAAAAGGGGATACATAATATTCTGGGGGAATCAGGAGAATTACTGAGAAAAACGTTGCTTTTCCTAATGCTTCCAAGAGCATAACTTTACCTTATACTAGATGATTTCTTTTTTCTTATACTGAGAGATATTTTTACCTTATACTGTATGCTGTCACCTCAAGTGTATGCTTACTGTATACTGATAACTGGAAATACCTTATACCTTACTGAGCCAAAAGGGCTTGAACTTAACTGGAGGATACCTTTACCTTTTACTGTATGCTGTCACCTCAAGTGTATGCTTACTGTATACTTTTACCTTATACTGTCACCTTAGATACTTTTACTTTCTGAGAGCCAAAAGGGCTTATACCTAGGGACTCCAGGAGCTCAGCTCAACTGAAAATACCTTTACCTTATACTGTATGCTGTCACCTGAAAGTGTATGCTTACTGATGCTGACAAGTACCTTATACCTTATACTTTTACTTACTGAGAGCCAAAAGGGCTTGGAAATGAGACTGAGAGTATCTTTACCTTATTCTTATTCTGTTACCTTATACTGATGAGCCAAAAGGAAGCCAAAAGGGCTCACTAAAATAGCTGAGGGGATTTACCTTCACATCATATACTGTATACTCAGGATGCTCATACCACTCATACCATGATGCTGAGACTTATTCCTGAACATATACCTTATACACAGGATCAAGAAACGGGTACCTCACCTATTTTTACTTAAACTGTATGCTGTCACCTCAAGTGTATGCTTACTGTATACTGATTATTTACTGAGAGCCAAAAGGGCGCTCAGCTCCTCAGGAGCTCGCTCAACTGAGAATACCTTTACCTTATA
Organism: Caenorhabditis brenneri; assembly: GCA_000143925.2. Taxonomy (NCBI): domain Eukaryota; kingdom Metazoa; phylum Nematoda; class Chromadorea; order Rhabditida; family Rhabditidae; genus Caenorhabditis; species Caenorhabditis brenneri. The sequence goes on from GL380125.1 coordinate 11,509, forward strand.
CTTATACTGAGAGCCAAAAGGGCTTAGAAAAATAGATGAGGGGATTTTTCTTCACCAAATATACTGTATACTCAGGATGCTCATACCACTCATACCATGATGCTGAGACTTATTCCTGAACATATACCTTATACTCAGGATCAAGAAATGGGTACCTCACCTATTTTACCTTATACTGTATGCTGTCACCTGATAGTGTATGCTTACTGTATACTGATTACTTACTGAGAGCCAAAAGGGCTTAGAAAAATAGCTGAGGGGATTTACCTTCACCACATATACTGTATACTCAGGATGCTCATACCACTCATACCATGATGATGAGACTTATTCCTGACCATATACCTTATACACAGGATCAAGAAATGGGTACCTCACCTATTTTACCTTATACTTGAATTTTTTTTACTTAGAAAAGAGGTACTTTTACCTTTACCTTGTACCTCATATACTTTTACTTAGAATCAGAAAAAAAAGAGTACCTTACTTAATTTACCTTATACCTAGAACGTATACTTAGGATCAAAAAATGGGTACCTTTACCTTATACTCAAAAATTATACTCAGAAACAAAAAAAGTACTTTTACCTCTACCTTATACCTTATATACTTTTACTCAGAATCAAAAAAAGATACCTCACTTACTTTACCTTATACCTAGAACGTTTACTCAGTATCAATTTGAAAAAAAGGAGAATTACTCAGAATACAAAAAAAAATAAAATCTGGACGAGAGGAGCACAATGAGACAGAAGAGAGACAACGACGGCGGCGAGAAGGAGCTGTAGCACTGGAAAATGGAGAAAATTAGGATTCAGCCTACGACGGACCTTAGCTTACGAGGGACGGAAGTTCAGGACGCCATGCGAACGGGGCGCGCAGGCCAGGGCGTTCGGTGGGGTTCCAACTCTCTGGATTTCTGATTTTCTGGATTCTTGATGGATCTGGAGTCATCTGGAGCTTGGCTTGAAGTGGCGGAGAGTGGATAGACGAAGGCGAGCACGGGGAAAACTGGCTTGAAGTGGCGAAGGGGAGCTTGAGGTTGCTGAGCACTGCTGTTGCCAGATGGAGCACCCTAGGCCTTGAAAATCTTCAAGGGAGGGTCTCCATGGCTGCACGGAACTGAGATGTCTGGATGGCGAAGGAAGCATTGCCCTAGCCTTGATCCTTCAAGGGAGAGTGGAGAGAGGAAGAGTGGAAGAAGAAGAGGGCGGACTCCACAAAGCCAAACGGATCGGGGAACGGGTTGAGGTGGCCTGGAAGTTGCTGAGCATGTTGAGCTACCCTAGCCTTGAAAGGGAGGGTGAGATCCGATCACGTTGGGAGTGGAGTCCGGACAGGTGTGCTTGTGTGTGTGTGGTGATGGCTGGAAAGCAATTCATTAGGTTCAGGGTAACTTGGAATTCGGAACATACCTTGAAGACGTCAGGTCCATGGAGTTGACTGAAGAGGCGAGCTGGAGCAGCAGAGATTGGTGACGCCATGCGAACGGGATGCCCGGCGTTCGGTGGGGGTCAAGGGGATTGAAGAAGAAGAAGAGGCATCAGGGCAACATTGAAGACTGGCTGAGGCGAGTGGAAGTGTAGGATGGAAGAGTAGAAGACGATGAAGTGATGATGGAGCTGGTGGTGGTGCTCCACAAGCCTAAATGGACCCGGGGTAGAGAGAGGAAGACGATGAGATGGCGATGATGATCTTGGTGATGTGGCGGTGGCGCAGGTGAACCCTAGCCTCGTCAGAGGGAGGGTTTCCCGGGTCCTTGGGGTGGAGACCAGATAGTCCTGGAGCATTGGAGGAGTTGTCCACAGGTCAATCGGATGGGGGTGGATGCCAACCTGCAAAATATAGGATTGAGGTTTAATAGCCCTAGTCCTAGTAGTGAAAACTCACATTTGAAATCAGAAATCCAGAGAGTGGTGGTCCATACCTTGGCCACCAAGGTGGGATGGGCGGTGAGCCCGCTGAGCCCGTACCTGGAAAGGAGCATGATTAGGTAAAAAGAAAGAGCACAAAAGACATCAAAAAGATATAGATCAGGTTATCAAAACCAGTAAAAAATCACAATAATATCGAAAAAAAATTGCCAGCTCCACTTCTTCATTAAAAAATCAAAAAACAAGAAAATCAAAAGTCCTCCGATCGGGAAAACAATTAGAAAATCAATTTTAGAAAAAAGGTCCAAAACGCAGTGGACCAACAAAAATCAAAGTGCTTTTTGAATGAAAAAACACAAAAAAAAATGAAGAAAGGAAATTTTTAAGAATGTAAAAACTCGAAAAACATTTGAAGAAGAAGACAATGAAGAGCAGAAGAAGATAGTGGAGCTGGCTGGTGTCACCGAGGGTACATGCTCTGAAAAATGTGGTTTTTTTAATACCTTTTACCTTGCTAGCTCATTAGCTTGCTAGCTAACAGCCTTGCAGGTTAGCTACCTAGCGGTCTAGATGCCTGGATACCTAGCTGTTGAGCAACCGAGCTACGTAGCTACTTTTTCACCTAGCTACCTTACTACCTTACTACGCTTGCTGCCTAACTACCTGCCTACCAAGTTACCTACCTACCTAGCTTCCTTGTTGCCTAAATATCTAGCTGCTTAGCTTGCCAGCTATCCAGTTACTAACCTACCTAGCTACCTAGTTATATTTACTGCTTTGCTGCCTATCTGCCTAGCTACCTCACTACCTTACTGCCTTACTGCCTTACTGCCTTACTACCGTACTACCTGACAAGCTTTACTGCCTTACTGCCTTACTAACTTATTACCTTACTACCTTACTACCTTACTTTCTTACTACTTGACAGGTCTTGCTGCGTTACTGCCTATCTGCCTAGCTACCCATTTATCTGGCTACATTACTACCTTACTGCCTTACCTCCTTACTACCTGACAGGCCTCACTGCCTCACTGCCTTACTACCTAGCTACCTTACAGCCTCACAGGCCTCAATGCCTTTTTTCCCTGTTGCCTTGCCTGACCGCATTACTACCTTACTACCTTACTACCTCACTCCCTTACTACCTTCCAGGCCTTTCTGCCTTACTACCTTACAGGCCTCACTGCCTTTTTGAACTACTGCCTTACTGCCTTACTACCTTCCTTCTTTACTACCTTACAGGCCTTACTGTCTTACTGCCTTACTGCCTTCCTGCCTTACAGGCCTTACTGCCTTACTGCCTATCTGCCTAGCTACCCAGCTATCTGGCTAACTAGCCACCTTACTGCTTTATTGCCTCACGACCTCCCTGCCTTACTGCCTAGCTACCTGGATAGCTACCTAGATTACTGCCTTGCTATCTTACAACCTGACAAGCCTTACTGCCGTACTGCCTATCTGCCGAGCCTTCCAGCTATCTGGCTACCTAGCTACCCTACTGCTTCACTGCCTTACTGCCTTACTGCCTTACTACCTCATCACCTTAACGCTTTTTGTCGTGAACTTACTTGAGAAAACAACAGTTGAACATCCAGTTGCTTTCTCATCCATTTGTTTTTTTTCCATTGAAATTCTGAAAATTTGCAACAATCAGATTGAAAACCATACGCCTGAAACTCACGATTTTGAACGCCATGCGAACGGGCTGCCAGGCGTTCGGTGGGGGTTCTGGGGGTGAGAGCGATGAAGTTGAACGGCAGCAAAAGCTCCGAAGAGCATAGATAGGTGAGCATTTGGCGGGAGGAGCTGAAGATTCAGCTCCAGTAGATCAATAATCCGGATTGATCAGAAGAAGGCCTTCATGGCTAGTAGAAAAAGGGGTGGAGCATAGTCTTCATCCAATTCATTTTGAATCCAAGGATTCCTTGGACAGCAGGCATCTTTGATATCGAGAAGGGGCAGCAGAGCAGCATCATCATCATCATTTTGCATTTGCATCATTTGTTGTGGACGAGCGGGCTGCTAGGCGCTCATTGCAGTTCCCCATGATCATTCGTGAGCAGCATTTTGGGTTTCACGGCATTAGTATTCACGGCATCTGCCTTCAAAGGGGGGGGGGTCTCCTGGCGGCTCTCATCTTCTTCAGCTTGGGCAGCAGTGTTGTTCATTAAGGTATAAGGTCATGGTCCTTGTCCTGGTTGAGCCGGGCGCTCTTGCGTCGGGCTAGGGTGAACACATCTTCATTTTCTTCCACTTCCACTCAGGCAGCAAGCGGGGTAAGAAAAACGTGACGGGCTGCCAGGCGTCATCATTGGAGCAGCAATTTCAGTTTCCTCTTGTGGGGAACGGGCTGCCGGGGCGTTCCAGTAGAGAACTTGGAGCTTCTTGGTGCGGCATTCAAGGACATCGTCCATCAGGTCCATCAAGTCAGCAGTAGATATCCATCGACGATTGGGGCAGCAGTTGAGGATATTAATCCTCTTTTATTCTTCCATTCCATTTGATTGAGCGGGCTGCCAGGCGCTCGTCGATCCTTGTTCAGCATCTCCTCTTGATCGGGGCAGCAGTTGAAGAAATTAATCCTCCTGGTTCTCCTTGAGCTCCTTGCGATTGCTTTGGGTGAGCGGGCTGCCAGGCGCTCTTGTAGGGGTTTTTTCTTCTCCTCCTCATTCTTCTGGCTTTGAGCAGCAGCGGTAGAGGCGGTTAATCCTCTTGGCGTCTTCGATTCATTTTGATTGAGCGGGCTGCCAGGCGCTCTTATGGGGGTTTTTCTCTTCCTTCTCAGCTTCCTTGTTTTGAGCAGCAAGAATCAATGAGATTCATCATCAGTGCATTGGTTGAGGTGGTTAATCCTCTTGACGTCCACGTTTTGATTGAGCGGGCTGCCAGGCGCTCGTAGATCCTCCTCCAGCTTCACTTGTTTGGGGCAGCATTTGAAGATATTAGTCCTCCTGGTTCTCCTTGAACTCCTTGCGATTGCTTTGGGTGAGCGGGCTGCCAGGCGCTCTTGTGGGGGTTTTTTCTCCTCCTCCTCATCATCCTCTTTCTTAGCAGCTAACTGATGGCAAAAGCCAAAAAAAAAGTGACGGGCTGCCAGGCGTCAGATTCTTCATCGGTGCAGCGGTTGAGGTGGTTAATCCTCTTGACGTCCTCGATTCCTTTTGATTGAGCGGGCTGCCAGGCGCTCGTAAATCCTCTCCAGCTTCACTTGTTTGAGGCAGCAGTTGAAGATATTAATCCTCCGGATACTCCATGAAATCCTTGCGATCGATTTGGGTGAGCGGGCTGCCAGGCGCTCTTGTAGGGGTTTTTTCTCTTCTTTCTCAGCTTCCTTGTTTTGAGCAGCAGAGGTAGAGGTGACTAACCCTCTTGACGTCCTCGATTTTATTGAGCGGGCTGCCAGGCGCTCTTGTAGGTCTCCTACTCGATTTTCAGCATCCTCATTGGGGCAGCAGTTTTTGAAGATATTAATCCTCTTTACATCCTCGAATCCGTGTCATAAGTTTGAGCGAGCGGGCTGCCAGGCGCTCTTGTAGGTTTTCCATCTCCTCCATTTCCATGAGCAGCATACTGATGACGTTGGTCATAGGCATTTAAAAAGACGGGCTGCCAGGCGTCATGATCGTCGAACTTCTTCATCGGTGCAGCAGTTGGGGATGTTAATCCTCTTTTAGATCCTTGAAATCCTCCTATGGTTTTTGGGCGAGCGGGCTGCCAGGCGCTCTTTTGTCGTTGTCTTCATCTCCTTCTTGTCATCTGTGGAGCAGCATACACGGAGTTCATTTTTTTCCCGCTTCCACTTAGGCAGCAAGCGGGGACAAAAAAACGTGACGGGCTGCCAGGCGTCATCATTGGAGCAGCATTTTCAGCTTCCTTGAAAGGAACGGGCTGCCGGGGCGTTCCAGTAATTTGATTCTTCCCGAATCCTTTTTTTCCCACTTCCACTTAGGCAGCAAGTGGGGAACGGGCTGCCAAGCGCTCATGTTTTGCATCATTTTTCTCCCGCTTCCACTGAGGCAGCAAGCGGGGACAAAAAAACGTGACGGGCTGCCATGCGTCATCATTGGAGCAGCAGTTTCAGCTTTCTTGAGGGGGACGGGCTGCCGGGCGTTCCGGTGAGATGATCGGTGGGGAGGTCGTTGTTGAGCAAGTTGAGTCTCTGTTGATGATGTTGATGGGCAGCATTAGAAGATATTAATCCTCTGCGATCCACAGATGGTCCTGGTCCTGAGCCTGGGTGAGCGGGCTGCCGGGCGCTCAATCCTCCTCCTCTCCAGAAATCCACACATTTGTCTCGGTGCTGCCTGGAGCTCTCGTGTTGAATCATTTTTCTTCCACTTCCACTTAGGCAGCAAGCGGGAAAAGAAAAATGTGACGGGCTGCCAGGCGTCGTCATTGAAGCAGCATTTCTTGACCATTGCAGCAGCCTTGAGCATCTTTCATCAGCATTTACATATGTGGAACGGGCTGCCGGGGCGTTCCAGTGACTTGATTCTTCAGGAATTTATTCTTCTTCCACTTCCACTTAGGCAGCAAGTGGGGAACGGGCTGCCGGGCGTTCCAATGTGGTGATCGTTGGGGAGGTCATTGTTGAGCAAGTTGGCCAGTTGACGGTGATGGGCAGCATTAGAAGATATGGATCCTCTGCGATCCACAGATGGTCCTGATCCTAAGCCTGAGTGAGCAGCATCGGTTTTCTTCCACTTCCTCTTAGGCAGCAAGCGGGTAAAGAAAATGTGACGGGCTGCCAGACGTAATCATTGGAGCAGCAGCTTTCATAATTTTTCATCAGCATTTCCAGGTGTGGAACGGGCTGCCGGGGCGTTCCATTAACTCGGTTCTTCAGAAGATTGTCGTTGAGCAACGGAAAGAAGTTGAGCCAGTTGGCGGTGATGGGCAGCACAAGAAGATATTGATCCTCTGCGATCCACAGATGGTCCTGGTCCTGAGCCTGGGTGAGCGGGCTGCCGGGCGCTTCATTTTTCTTCCACTTCCACTTAGGCAGCAAGCGGTGACGGAGAAACGTGACGGGCTGCCAGGCGTCATCATTGGAGCAGCAGTTTCAATTTTCATCAGCATTTCCAGGTGTGGAACGGGCTGCCGGGCGTTCCAATAATTTGATTCTTCCGGAGTTCATTTTTCTTCCACTTCCACTTAGGCAGCAAGTGGCGAACGGGCTGCCGGGCGTTCCATCAGTTTGATCCTCCAGGAGTTCATTTTTCTTCCACTTCCACTTAGGCAGCAAGCGGTGACGGAGAAACGTGACGGGCTGCCAGGCGTCATCATTGGAGCAGCAGTTTCAATTTTCATCAGCATTTCCAGGTGTGGAACGGGCTGCCGGGCGTTCCAATAATTTGATTCTTCCGGAGTTCATTTTTCTTCCACTTCCACTTAGGCAGCAAGTGGCGAACGGGCTGCCGGGCGTTCCATCAGTTTGATCCTCCAGGAGTTCATTTTTCTTCCACTTCCACTTAGGCAGCAAGTGGGGAACGGGCTCCGCTCTTGTGTGGCTTCTCCTTCTTCACTTTCATTTAGGCAGCAATCCGCAGATTGAGAGAACGAGACGGGCTGCCAAGCGTCATTAGGGAGTCGTGACGACATTTGTTGCTACCAGGTGCTCCTAGGATCAAAAGCGGGCTGCCAGGCGTCAGGGAGAGTATGCTCGGAACGGATTATTGGAGCAGCAGATCGGGGCAGCAGATCAGGATGAGAAGTGGTGAGTTGTGTAGCAGCGACAGTATCCATATCCTTGATCCTTCAATGGAGGAAGTCCGTATGGTCGGAGCAGAGATCACTGGAGAGAATTGGTCCTGTCCCTAGCCTTGAGCTACCAAGAGAGTGTGCTCTCTTGGGGCCGTTTGGGGCGTGCTCAGCCTGCTCAAGGGAGGGTCTTCCGGAAACGATGGGGTGGGTGAAGCACAAGCCATGCGAACCGGCGAGCCGTGGTCCTTCAAGGGATGGTGAATGATTTCCTTCTGAAAATTTTTTAGGTGAGATTTTGGCTGTAGGCTACTTCACGCTCAAATTCTAGGCCACAGGGCTTATTCTACTAGAGCTGAAAAATCGTAAAAAATTACCTCAATGACACACATCCCGGACTGTGAGACGTCATCGCGTGCTCACAGCAGCTGAAGGAGACGGCTCAGGTGAGAAGCAGCGTTCTGAAAAATTTGGGAATAATTTCTGATAAACGACGGCAAGAAACGACAAAAAGCGACCGAAAATGTACTAAAAATCAATGCGAAGTGAAGGGAAGGGAGTGGGGAGAAGCCAACACAACTGACGGGATGGAAAATGTCATATGAAAAGAGGTTTAGAGAGAGGGAAACGACCACATACCCACATGACATCTATACAATTCGTGGCAATAGAGGGGAAATAGCATGGGGCTGCCGGAGAGAGCAGAGAGCAGCGAGAGACGAAGTAGTGGAAAGGGAAGAAAATAGCCTTGGAAACTTGGAGATGCCAGACACGCCAGACCGACGGAGGGGAAAAGGAAGAGCGCGCGCTCCGGGCGGCGGTTTGGAGGAGGTGGCCAAGGTAAGAATCGGGGGAGGGAAAGACCACAGGAAAGTGGAGGGAGCAGAGGAATGGGCACGTGATGACGCGGAGGGCGGTGGAGGAAAGAGGAGACGAAGATAGCTAAAGAAGAGTGCGGCTGTGTTGTTGGTTGAATGCGTCCCCCTTCCTCTCCGCTGAGTGCCGCGAGAGACAGCGATCTCTGGCAGAGACCCCAGAGAAAATGAGGATCGATAGTGGAAAGGGGGCCTCTTCCGTCGCGCTTTAGCATAGGCGAGTATGTGTGTGTGTCCTGTGAGTGTAGGGCACCCC
>GL380125.1:24963-40924 GCA_000143925.2 Caenorhabditis brenneri
TTTTTTAGAATTACATTTGGAGCAAGTTTGCAGAAGAAAACTTTTTTCTAGCTCCGCCCACTTTTGAGATTTGGGACAGCTTTGAATCAGCATACTCAACTCTCCATTGTCTTCGGAGCTATCAAAGATATACTGCTCAATTCTAGGTTTTAAAGCATGAACAGTCACTCGAGCCGCAGTCTTTGAGCAAAAAATTGTGCATGAAAGAGCAGAAACTACAAACTACACGTCAATGAAATTCCTAATCAGTTTCTTATCTATCTTGATTTTTTTTGCTTTTGACCCCTTCCTCACCAAGTAAAAATTCAAATTTTATTTTGCAATTTGAGCCTGGCTACTGTAATCGAATTATCTTGTCGAAAACACCATGGGATACTGTAGATTTCGTTCTTGTTTTCCGTCACTCTTCTTTCTTCGTTTATGGTTAGGCTGTCGACGGCTTTTATTCAATTATCCAACTGGCAACCCCTTCTTTAACCCTTTCCTGTCACTTCTCCGTATTCGCTTATTCTCCTATTCCCCAGTACCCCACTACAGTACTCCAAACCGTTGCTCAGTGTCCCAGGATACCCAAAGTGATAGGAGATACTGGACGAGTTTGGAGTACTGTAGAGCCCTGTTATCTTGTTGGACTAAAACCCAGATGCTCTAATAATAGTGGGTTCCAGAATGAAAATATTTATTTAAAATCAAAAAATGGAGAAATTAAAGAAAAAATTATAGTAAAGTCGTTGACATCTCTGGGAAGTTTCCTTAAATGAAGAAGGCACAATATTGAAAATGATGGGAAACTGAAAATGAAACATTTTTTTGAAGGTGAGTAAAGTTCATGGCAGTATTTCTCGGTTGCTTTTGAAATTTTCAAAAAGTGGTCAACTAAAGAAATGTTAAACAATTCATTTTGAACATTTTATCAGTTGAAAACTGTTTGATAGCTCTAAAGACAACCGAGATATACTTAATATTCGACTCACTTTTTCAAAATCCAGTAGTGGTTCCCGAGTTAGTACTTCGACATTACGCTCGAAAGCGTTTGACTCCTGCCGCCTTACATTTTTCATTTTTTTCATCTTTGCATAAAACCCGCCATCTAATGTTAGGAAGAGCTCTGAAAAATAGTCTCATAGAAGCTGAGGGACAAGAGCAGTACTGCATGCAGTATATTTCGGTTGTCTTCAGAGTTATCAAAACGGTTTCAACTGATAAAATGCTTAAATTACATTGAGAAACATTTGTTCAGTTGACCACATTTTGAAATACTCAAGGCGAAACGAGATATACTGTTTTGAACATATAGAACCTTATTACTCACTTTTTTTTTAAGTCAGCAAAAAAAAACAAAATTAAAAATAATCAGAAAAAAAATCCATGACCACGAATACCAGGTAGTCTCAATTAGAAAATATAAAAAAATTAGAAATAATCAACAATAAAAAACCATGACCACCAAATCACGGGGTAGTCTAGAGGAGAATGACTTATCAGTACTGCAACTCCTTTTTTATAGTAACCATTTTGAATTGACATTGGTGAAATTGACAGGCACACTGTAGTCTAGCCTCAGCCAAGATTAGGTGTGTACTTCTATAAAACAAGGAAATGAAGCACTGATAACACATTATTATTATTATTTCCCTCTAGACTGCCCTGTGGATTGGTGGTCATGCTCTTTATTGATTATTTTTAATCATTAATATTCTCAAATGCAAGAAAAAAATCATTGAATATGATGTTTTATTCGTAAGTCATTCCAATTTTTCAAATCAAAAATAATTTCTTTTTTCAGTTGTTTCGATAGCCAACGGGTGGGACCAATCAATTCTTTTGTAAACGATAAATACCGCTACACCAGGCATTTTATGTAATTTTTTATTTTTCAATAAACAATTGCCAAGAGAACTATGTATCGCGAGTTGCACCGAGGGTTCAATAATGATCTGACCCGACTAGACTATCTTGTTTTCAAAGCTAGACAGACTATAACATGATTCCATCTGGGCCATGCAATCTGTCTAGTCTGAAACGATTGCACTGGTCAGGTGGAATCATGTTTGGAGGTCTAGTAGTTCAGTACAGTAGTTTGGAAAAAGCAGTAGGAGTTAGACGAAATCAGATTCTTTCATGCGCCTGTAGGAGCTCCAATGTTTGAAATCCCTAAAAATATCAAGTATACAAATGCACGACGCAAACTGTTTTTATATGGTCTCTCCAAGAAAAATGGGCGGGGCTCGAGATAGATGGAGATACTGTGATTCGATGTTTTGATCGTCTGAAAGTTGTTTTGACTATGGTCTTTACAGCAAACTAGAGATATACATGGGAGTTTTGGATATAAGGGTTAAGAGACGTCCCACTATTGTGTCCTTAGCACTACTCACACTAGTCTGTACCATTACAATTCGTTGGTACCGTACTATTAAATTGAACCGGTACCAGGCTATTGCACATGCCGGCAGTGTACCATATCACCCAGTACCGTACACAACTCAAGACTGTACCTTTACTAAGATCGGTACCTTCTGATGTTGCTACCGATGCAGTTTTCTGATCGGTGCTATCCCTACTTTGCCTGGCACCGTCCCACTACTCAGGTCTCTCTACTTCCTGAACCGAAACCGTACGGTACGGTACTTTTATTTAGATCGGTACAGTGCCACAGCCAAGAGGGGTATCGAAATTACGGTACTGTACCTTCATCCTACGTGATGTGGTGCTTTGGACCGTTCCTCAGTACAGGACCATGTTGCTACTTCAACCTGGACCGTACAACTATAAAAGGCGACACCGTATCCTACCTCTTACAGATATACACTGGTTAGGCCGCCCGGCGTTCTTCTCCCACTCAAGCCCTTTGGAGGCAACGTTGTTAAGTTTAGAGCACCGAACAGTCTGTGACGAACCCTGTTTTGAATAGGAAATTTCAGGTTTTTTTCATTCCTATCCTCCAAAAAAATTTTCAACTCTTCACAGGAGTTTACACTACACAATTATCACTGATACAATCTGCTGTGGTGATAATTAATGGAGCGTAAACTTCTGTTTGAGTCTATTCCTCCAGAAGAATACATGGAAAAGTGGAGTATTTTGAAGTGAAAGAAAGGGACGACTGGGGCCAATCGTCGTGACAGTCGCTCGACTAATTGGTTAAAAGCAAGAGGCAGTGCGGTCATAATAGAAAACAATTAGGATGGCTTACAGTAGCCCATGTAGCCCCGCCCCCATTCTGAATGTGGAGACGGAAGAAAACCGAAGAATTTGATGCAAGGAAATAATTTATTAAATAAAAAACTGGCTAATAAAAATATTTTCGAAAAATTGAGCTTCGGTTATGGTGTCGTCTATATTATCATTATTCTGATATTATTCGAAGATGTTTATGGGGTTTATTATCTTCTACTCAAGAGACTGAACCGAACAACACCAAAGAAATCCAGCGGAGAATAGGATCAGCATGGGGAGCTTTTACGCAACACCGACAATTTCTCACAGATCGTCGAGCTGCACCACGCCTGAAAAAGAGGGTCTTCATAGCTTGTGTAGTACCCTGTTTCCTCTACGGATGTGAAACCTGGGCTCTCAAAGTTGAAGAGAAGAAGAAGATTGACGTGGCGCAGAGGAGGATGGAGCGAGCTATGCTGGGAATTACGAGGCTGGATCGAGTTCGGAACGAAGAAATTGCCAACAGAACAAGGCTACCACGTGTGACAGAGCTTGCGTGGAAGAGAAAGGTCAAATGGGCAACAAAGGTCGCCAACGCGGATGTGAGGAAATGGTCACGGAGGATTTCTGAGTGGTTTCCACGTGGAGCAGAGTACAAGAGAGATGGGAGGACGAGCTGATGAGGAGACTCCGAGATGCAGGGTTGCCGGGTGGTATATGGATGCGAATGGCTAGATGTCAGAAGAAAGAGTGGGCTGCTTTAACGACTCCAGCAAGAAATCAGGCTTAAATTGAACTGAACTCTTTTTATCCTGTTCTTTGATATCTGGCTAGATAAATTAAATTAAATTAAACTCAAGAGACTGACCGTGTTAGGCCAGTCTCCAGTGTTCCATTCTGAGTGTAGCGGTTCTTATATTGGGTCAGGAACATAGAAGACCTTCTGTAATTTCATTCATTTATTTAGAGAAAACTAGAGAACATAAAAGTACTGATAACATAAAAGAGAGAAAGAGCCCCGAATGCGGTCAACAGATTGTTTAAATAGTCGCTCTTATCAGCCAATTCTTGGCAGTTATTACGTCAGAACTTTAAACACAAACTGGTACCTTGACACTGATATCATAAACTGAATTTTCTCCAATTCTCGGGAAGGTAGTCCGTCGATGAAATGATCCATTTTGTTTATTCGGTTTGTCAACTGAGCTTTCAACACGTTTCGCAAATTTTACATAACTTCTGAAACTATCATTGTATTTTTCATATATTGCTAAAGCTCAATTTACCTTAATCAATGTCTTCTGCTGTTAGTGCTTCATATTTCAATATTTCTGAGCCAATTAGTAGTCTTGGAAATACAGCAAGACTGAGGGGTCTACCAAGTTTTGAATTGGTCCAGTTCATCATATCACGTCTTGTTTACTTTGTGGTCAAGATAAACTGTTCCTGAAATTTCAAGAAGTACTGGTTTAGATTTGCTTTGGAATTGATTTTTTGGCTTATATCATCTCGAGTTAGTCTTGCTTCTGATACATTTGTAACAAATTTAACCATAATTTCACTGACTTGTCCTATCAGTTTCCTATGAAGAGCACACTGATAAGATACTCGTAAAAATAAATTTGAAAAGATTCTTATGAATGATAATATTTTTATGGAGGTCTCACCATTGCAGTTTATACAGATTCCTCTCTTGATTGTCATTCCAATCCGTTCTGCTGTTGCAATGAGTCGGCATCTCAAGTCCGGATGGTCTTCATTGCATTCTGGACAGTTCGGCGTGAAGTTTTTTTTATGATTGGTTTCGGTTTTGATATCGTTTTCCTTGCAGGTCTTCCGATATTGGCTTTACCTGCTCCTGGAACGACTCTTGCTGCTCATCGACTTTGCGCTGAGCCCGTTCTTAGCATCCTTGCGGCTCTAAAAGTTAGATGCCAACTCGGTTCCAGTTATTAACTACCCACCTGTATAATAGCCACTGGTCCAAGACATATTAGAACCAAGTAAATTGAAAAGTAAGAATAGAAATAATCAAAAACAACAGTACGACCACCAATCCACAAGGTAGGCTAAGAGTGAAACTGTCTTATCAGTTCGTCGGACCTGTTTTTATAGAAGCAAAAAGTACAGTGGAGCCGATTCGTATAGTGGAAGTGCATAATTTTCACAATGTTTTCCTTATCTAGCTACCGACTATACGAATTTTTGACTCTCCTTATCTTTAATAGATTGGAATCAAATGGGTGTAGCTAAAATTAACTAATTGTTTTGCGTGGTTCCGTAAAAACTGAAATAGAAATACAATTTTTTTCAGAGTGACGAGAAACTGATCAAGCACAGAAAAACACACAAAAAGGTATCACTAATGATTATTGCAAAAAGAAGATCTCCCTTTGGAAAATTCATTAAAAATTTGAGCTGAATTCAGAAAATACACTTCAAATACTATTTATAAAACAACACTGATAAATAAGAAATCACTGTTTCTTTTTCGCCATATCTTCTTCGAATTCCAGCACCTCCCACGGGAATATAAGCCATTTGAAATTCAGCGATCACTTCTTCTTCCTTTTTTCATTCTCCTTCACAATTATGTACATAAATAAACAGTCGGAATCCATAGAAACGGGCAATGATAAATATTGAATATAAACTTATCGAATAATTTTTGAATATCTGGATTTTCATTCAAAATAGATCTTAAGATTGTGATAAATTGATATATAAGTTCTCTTAGCAGTACCGCTGCAAGACCGACCTTCAAAGCATCGGTGTGCATCTCAAAGTTTCCATCCATTCTTGGGCTGGTAGGTATTGGCGGTGAAATCAAAGCAGGTTTGATTTGTGTATGCACTACCCTCAATTCTATCTTGATCTTGCACCCATGCTGCTGCAATGCCGATTTTAGATGCATCAGTGTGCAAGAACACCTGTGATAAAAAGTTCACTCCAAACTATTGATATTGTTCCACTCACCAAACAAATTGCTCCAAGCCAGTATTACAATATCCAATATTGCATCAATATAGGATTCAAAGAACACGGAATATACTAGAACTGAATAATTTGAAAAAGTAAACATAGAAATAATCAAAAATAACAGTACGACCACCAATCCACAAGGTAGTCTAGGAATAAAAGTGTCTTATCAGTTCCTTGGACCTGTTTTTATAGTAGCAAAAAGTACAGTGGAGCTGGATTCGTATAGTGAAAATGTATAGTTTTTATTAGTGTTTCCAACACCTTAATTCTAATTTTCGCAATGCTTTTCCTTATCTAGCATCCAGCTACACGAATTTCTGACTCTTCATATTTTGAATAGAATGTAATCAAAAATCTGTGATTGCCACTGAATACTGTTCAGCAATTCTGTCAAAAAATAGGACCTAATGGAAGACCCTTTCGACCTGTAATAGAGATACAACATATTCTCAAAGTCCATTATCTTCATTCTAAAAAAATCAACATTCCAAAAATTTCAAACAAGGTCAACTGAAGAAGTGCTTATCAATACATATCAAATATCGATGTTCGGACACCGGTGGACATCAGATGACGCCCTGGATGATATTATTCTGAGCAATTCAAGAACATTTTTTGGCTGGAATCAAAAATTTTTTAAAAGTGACTTCAGTCCTTTTATAAATAAAAATGTTTTTATTCAAGATAAGATTAGATCAAATGTTAGAAAATATAATTTTTGGAGTTTACAGAAAAAATGAGGTATTCTCTTTTCATGCAAAATCCGTTATATGTAGTGTAATAAAAGTATATCTTTAGCTAGAGAATACACAACATGGTTCTTCGGATAGACTGCTTATCTCTTCATCGGGTGATGAAGAGTGTAGCATTCCTTATTTCTG
The DNA here is from genome assembly GCA_000143925.2 of Caenorhabditis brenneri. Classification (NCBI taxonomy): domain Eukaryota; kingdom Metazoa; phylum Nematoda; class Chromadorea; order Rhabditida; family Rhabditidae; genus Caenorhabditis; species Caenorhabditis brenneri. The sequence continues at coordinate 31,986 of GL380125.1, forward strand.
GTGTAGCGGTATATAGAGTTATAACACTTGGTCACATAACTATTAGTTTATTAGAAGAAGAACATAAAGAAAAGAAACAAGAAGTAAACAACCGGCCCCGACCTACTGATCAGCATTTTTATAGTACTCCTTATCAGAGGCGAGGTTATGAAATATAAAGAAATAAGTATCTAGAAAGTTCGGGTGACTAGTAGTTATGTGACCAAGTGTTTTAACTCTGTTTACCGGTACATCAGAGATAAGGGATGCTACACTCTTCATCACCCGATGAAGAGATAAGCAGTCTATCCGAAGAACCATGTTGTGTATTCTCTAGCTAAGGATATACTTTTAATAAATGGAGGTTCCACTTCTCACAGAAGTATACTGCTTCTGTGAACTCGAGTTTCAGAATTCGAGAGCGTGAACAAAGTTTCAGCCTCTGGAAATTCATTGAATTTTTCATGCCAGAAAACAGAATCAACTAGCACAATTCATTTATTCAAATTTATGAGGTGGCCACCTACGTTTTGTAACACCCGTAATAAAAACAATTTTATCTGCACCAAACACCTTCTGAGTTCGTTAATTTTTTTTCTCGTTCCCATAAAATCCGGATAAGGAGATCTCCGCTATGAAGCATCTCCGCTCCGCTGGGAAGCATCTCATCTCCGCTGGAAAGAATTCCCCCAACCGTGGAGCTCCCTCAATTGTAATGACAACCAGACGCGCATTAGGTGACCGGATCGGGAACTGCGCAAGGCAAATCTTCAGAAATGTAGCAGTGAAGTCTATTGCTCAGAAGGTGAGACTAGTTAACTCGAGGGAAAGCCCTTCAGTTGTGGCTCTAAAAAACGGCCAAACTGATAAAACTCTGATCATCAGCAAACATGTTGAAGAAAAGGGAATGTTTATCAGGGGGAAAGTCTTGAGAGATGACACAGGCAAAAATCGAGAACAACCCGGCGGAGACCGTGGTATCAGTAAAAGTCATCATCATGAAATAGAAACTCCGTACTATTCCCGGACTCTATTGTCATGTGTGATGTGACATTAAAAGAATTTTCACTCCTAAAACAAAAGTTTCAACAAATCCAAAAAAAATTGTCTTGGTTTTCCCCAGAAAATTTTGGTAGAATTCCTTGGAAAATTCTTTCGCTGCAAATGCATGTGAGAAGCATTTTCCAGGTGTTAGGCTCGTAAATTCTGAAAAGATATTTTTCCGAGGTCTACTTGAGTAAGTACTCTCACCTGTTGCCTTGAATTGTTTTCCTTTTCATGTTCCAGGCGAGTCTTATTGAGTACTTCCACCGGAGTGTCTATGTAGCAACAGCCATATACTGAGATCGATCGTAGTGTTTCATTTCTGAAAAAATTCAAAATTGGTTCCATAGTCTTTCATGATGATCTAACGTCATTTTCAAGTCACAAGGGTATTTAATGAATAGAAATTTAAGTTTTCAAGTAGTGCAAAAGTTTAGGTTACAATAAAACCTATTAAAACTTCGAAACTGTAGATATCGTCCCACTCACCAAACAATTAGGGAAAAACTTACCGTTGAATGATTTCCAGGGGTAGTTTGTCATCCCATTTTTAATAGTTTTTAGAATTTTCTGTGAGAGTGCCAGCGTTTCTTCTAGTGTTCGGTTCAATCTTTCGACCATGCCATTTGTCTCGTGGTGGTATGATGTTGACAATATATTTCATTTCTGTGTGTATGGTGGTCTAGGTTGCAGTAACACCCATAAAAAAGAAACCTCAAAACTGATAATATCGTCTTACTCACCAAACAAATTTTTTCAGGCCGGTATTAGGATGTCCAATAACGCATCAATAAAGGATCCAGAGAATACAAAATATATTAGAATCGATATATTGAAAATCCTTAACTTAGAAATAATCAAAAATAGATAACACGACCACCAATCCACAAGGTAGTCTAAGGAAGAAAAATGCCTTATCAGTTCCTAGGGCCTGTTTTTATAGTAGAAAAGTACGGTGAAGTCAATTCGTATAGTTTCTTTTCCACCTCGCTACTATACAAATTTTTGGCTCGTCCTATCATTTTTGTATAGTGGAAGTGTATAGTTTTTATCAGTGTTTCGGACACCTTGAAACCAAACTTGACAATGTTTTTCTTATCTATCTACCAACTATATGAATTGCCGGCTAGGTGGTTTCTATAAAATGGGGTCTGCAACGCTGATAAGGCATATTTTATTCTTTCTAGACTGCCTTGTGGATTGGTGGTCAAGCTCTACTTTTTCTGATTATTTTTGAGTTTATTTTCTGAAAATATTATGATATGTATTACGAAACATCTAGAAACGGAAAGGAGATGGAAAACTCTTCATAAGCATCAACCCACAAGTTGTTCTTCATCCGCTCTCTCAATCAGAACACGAAGAATTGCGCAGTGCAAGTTTTAAGAAATGTAACAGTGATGTTCATTGCTCAGCAGGTGAGATTTCTTAATTTGAGGGAGACCCCGAAAAATGATTAAAAGTCAGCGGGTATTTCTTATTGGTGTCAAGGTACCAGTACGTGTTTAAATTTCTGACGTATTAACTGCCTAGAATCGGCTGATAAGAGCGACTATTTAAAAGCTCTGTTGGCCGCATTCATGGTATCAGTGCTTCTATGTTTTCTAGTTTTCTCTGAATAAATGAATGAAATTACAGATAGTCTTCTATGTTCCTAACCCAATATAAGATCTGCTACACTCAAGATGGAACACTGGAGACTGGCCTCACACGGTCAGCCTTTTGAGTAGAAGAAATAACACCCAAATACATCTTCGAATAATATGGAGGTTCCACAAAGCACAGGAATATAAGTTTCCTGTGGAATTTGAATCGATAGAATTCGACGAGTGCGAACGAAACAAATCTGAAAAAACCTGACAAATGACACAAAAGCTTTCAGAAAAGATCAACTTGAAAAGACAAGAATCGATCAAATGACTTCAGTTAACGAGGTGGCCATCAAATTTCCTACCCGAATTGAGACAAAGATGAAATGAAAGACTGCTATCTGCCTGTTTTCAGGTTATGAGGATTCAATCCGTCTTGAAAATCGGTGATCACTGGAAAACGTTTGGGCAAAATCGATGTCGGAATGTACATCAACCATACAGCCGAAGGGGTAGAAATTGATTATCGTGAACTATCGAAGAATTATCTTATTGGTCTTAATCTTTGTTTGTTGTTAAATTATTTCCATAAATAAAGGTGATTTTGATACAGAGTATATAGAAAGGTTCACCGATAAACAGATGTTTGTATGGCTGATATGGACATATTCACGACCATTTCATTAGCATAACAAATGCTTTCCACATTGCACAATGGCATGAAAGAGAGCCAGGTATTATATCATTCTATTGACAGTTCAGTTCTTTTGATAAAAAAAGTTTCGTTCGGTTTCGAGGCTGTGATTTTTCTTACAATCTGGTTATATTTCTTACAATCTGGTTATGATTCAAGACATTTTTTATCAAAATTTTGGAAAAAAAAGTCAAAGAGTTTCGAAGCGGCTTATTTGGAAATGTCGGATGATCTGTATTACTTCCAGTGATCTTTGCTCAAAGCAGCATGTATCGGTTGTTATTAACGCTATCAAAAAGTTTTCGACTACCAAAATGTTCAACATTTACTGAGAAACAGTTTTTAGTTGACTAGATTTCAAAATTTCGAAAAAAAATTTTTCATCATTTTTCCTTTTTTTCTTCAAATCATTTTTCCCATATTTTTCATATTCTCCAACCTTTTTTTTTGCATTTCTTCTGTTTAACAATCGCTTCCCCACCCCTTCTTCGTCTCCTATATATAGGCAGCCTGCTAACCCCACTGCTCCCATAGAATACCGTCCTGAACGGGCAGTAATGAGTTTTATGGTATACATTTACGGCTGCTTGTAATTTCTAATTTTCAAAAACTGCGCTTAAATCCCTAGTGACGCCAACCCTTCATTTCGGAATATAATTTTTCAAAAAATCCTTTTCCGTTATTCTTCATCGACCAAAAGAACATATAGAGACACTCCGAAATTTATTTGTCTGTCTTCTATTTTTAATGGAGTTGAAGGAGGCGGAGTGGGCAAGAGAAAACACTCACAGGTGCTCACTTTTCTTTGCATTTTATTATTTTTCATATTTTGATTTTTCAGAAATCATGGCCGATATCCCCGAGCTGACAGCCCCGCAAATCAGTAAGTCTGTTTGTGTGTCTGTAGGTCTGTAAATCCCGATTTCCAGAAGTCGAAATTCAGGAGGAAATGACTCCAGAAGAAATCAGTGAGTTTGTCTGTCTGTGTGTCTGTTTATCTGTTGGTTATAGAGTCTGAAATGATGAAGATGGCCAAGCCAATTGTGGATCCGGTCCCGTTGATCGATAGGCTTATGACAGCGATGCCAGTGGTAGAGTTGTTCAAGAGACAAGTGGATGTGAGCGTTGGAATCAACTTGTCAAGACGGTTTGAATGAGTATAATCATGACTAGGTTGGAGACGATGGCCCAGGGATCCAAACTCGGCCACCTAGATCTATTCCTAGGCCATCTACCCAAACCATGATTGTACTCATTCAAGCCGTCTTGACGAACTGAATCTCATTTCCGATTCCAAAAGCCTAGCATCTCATTTTAACTTTCCAGATGTTCCAACGCGAACAGAACATCACTCCCATCACATCACCACTATACATGCAATTTCAAATTATGAAGGACTATCACAGAGACTTGATGAAAATTCAAATTGATAAACTTCGAGGAATGGCTACAGATCCCGTGAACCAAATGATTGAGGCACTTGGACTGATGGAAGATGGGGATGATCATGGGCCTGACTTGAAGAACCTCAAGGAGATAAAAGAATGGGTTGTCAATTGTCACAAGATGATGGAGTGGGGGTTGGAGAAGGTTAGTTTGGTTGGATTCCTCTTGTGAAGTTGCACAGAGGTCGCCGAGTGCGCTACGGTGCGCTACGTGGACAGGTACTTTGCCAAGTTGGGATCCGCTCTACTGTCGATCCTTCAACCCCAGACCTCCTAATTCTGTCTCTAGATCGGCCCCCAGGTGTTCCCCATCCCTTCTCAAAGCAACCCCTAATTTCAGCACCTCTCCACTGGCCCACCCACAATGCAAGTCTTGGATGAGTACCGTCAATGCTTCCTTGGCTACAAAATGCTCATTAGAGGAGCATTGAAAGCTATTCTTTTTGTCATCGATGCTGTGGACGAGGATTAACCAGGATCAGTTGATTTATAATTCTGTGACATTTCATATTCTCACCTTTTTTTGTGACATTTCCAATCGAGTTGTCTAGAAATATTCTCCCAGTTTTCCCACAGCATTCGGTTTTTTTGAAAATCTGAAATTTCCGGTAGCAAAATGAATCATATAGCAGCATTTTTCAAAAGGGGGCCGGGAGACGGAAAATTTCCTTCAAGACCCCATTGAAAAGCGGGTAACCAGGGTGACATCGCCGAGATGTCTTCTTATTTTTGATGGGCATACTACGGAGCATATGAGAACGAATAAAGCTGCATAGAGCCAAAATGTAATGCAAAGAGCCGAAATGTACTGCATAGAGCAAAAATGTAATGCATAGAGCAGAAATATGTTGGATAGAGTCAAAATGTACTGCATACAACCAAAATGTACTGCATAAAGCTGATTTTTACGGCAACAAGCAAAAAATATAGCCTAGAGCCAAAACGTACTGCCTAGAGCCAAAATGTACTGCATAGAGCCAGAATGTACTGCGAATGGCCGAAATGTATTGTATAGAGCCTAACTGTTTTAAGCGAAAAAAAATCCATCGTGAACCACTACAATAAATATTTATTGATTACATATGTTTTCCGTAAAATCAGACACACGCCATTCCAGACCCTCTAAAATCGGTCAATTGTAAGCGACACGAGCCTGGATTGCATTTTATGAGACAGCTAAGAAGTTACTGTTGGCTGCACTACTGAAAGCTCGTCTCATTGACCGATTTTGTAGCGCTGGAGCGGCTCTGTGACACAAATCAATGTTCTTGAGCAGCAATTATCTGCCTCAAAAAGCGACACTGAACATTAGGTATGTAAGTTATCCCAAGTTTCCTGCACACGTAACGCTGGAGCCGCTCCCAACGAGATGGTCCATGAACCAGACGTCTTGCGAACAATTTCAGAGTTTTCCGACAACACTCTGGTAGCTCTGCATCATTCCGTGGACAGTATTGCATGACGTCCGCTGGATTTTTTGCTTCATCCTCGAGAATCTTTTGGAACAACGGGAGACTTTGGACCAGGAACATTTTGAATAGTTTTTTGACGATAAGCATTCTGGAGGCCAGTCTTTCAATGTCAGATTTGATCTTGGTGAGGTCAACGTCTTCTTGGTTGAGCTTGTTCAGGAGCTGGAATGACCAAATTTTTTGAGGGCAGAAGTCCCAAGACTTACCTCCACTCCTTTCCTCATCGCCTTTGAATGCTGCTTTTGGATCCCTTTACGCTGATCTCGATCAATACTGGTCCAGGCCGGCCCGTAGTCCTCATTCTCGTCCTCTGGCAGCCCCAACGCTGGAATCATCTCCTGGATCCAGTTTATACGCTTTTGGGTGTTTTTCAAGACAAAACTCCAGAATCTATGAGCATCTAGAACCCAGTGCCGAAGAACGTTTGGGTTGCAGACCCCAATTTTTGGGTCTGCCATCTTCTCAATGTTCTCATTCTTCTTTAAGCCACCGGCGTAGATCAACATGGACTGCCCTAACTCCTTGATGCCGATTGGGCACTCGAAGAACATTTTTGGGCATAGTATGTCCCAGATTTTGTGCTCTGGAATGTATGAAGAAAAGGGTTTGGAGTGGAATAATTGAGAGCTTACGGAGCACGACAGCTTCGGGCTCCGAAGGGATCGTATCCTTGCTCAGAACAGGTGCATTGGTGTCCTCTAAATATAGAATCGGTGGTTATTTTGAAGTTACAGGATTATAATGAAGCGGAACTTACGGATCAACACAGCCTCGGGGTCCAAAAGAACCGTGTCCTGGCTTGCCTCCGCTATCTTGCTGTCCTCTAACGGGATCTCTAGGTCAATAGAGTCGAGACCGCTTAAAATTACTCCTGGCATTTGTACCTGAAACGTTTTCTGACTCAAAATAAACCGAACAGTGTTGAAACAGCAAAAAAGAGCCCTTGTTCTGTTCAGGCTCCTCCAAAAGTAGATCGATATCCCCACACTCATCCATTCTGGAGAGTGAAATAGGCACCAGAGACGAGCAGAATGAGAAGAATGCGTACTCCCAAAAAAAAAGCAAAAAGGAGGCGTGGCGACAAGCTCCGAGAATGGGTAGGATGGAAGCTGTCGCCTCGTTTCAGGGACGTGAAAGGGGTGATGAGTCGTTTCATTATACAAAGAAGAGGAGTCGTACGGGAAAAAAGAGGGGAAGAAGAAGCTGAATAGGGGTGAGTAATGGGAAATCGGGGTCATTTGCATCTGCCAGTTGGCCATAAAGATGAATAGGTTCGGGATGGAGCAGGGATTAATGGGACCAATACTGACTGCTAAAAATAGTGAGAGTCGTTGGGTTTTTGGTATGTTCCACCGAGTCTGTGTGTTCCTTGTTAGGTTGGTAGGGACCTACCTGAGACCGCTGGAGCACCTGGTAGATTGGTTAGCCACTAAAGGATCAGGATGTCTGCTCTAGATCCCTCGGAGCTCAGTCATGACTAGTCTCATTTGTGCTAGATTATCAGTCAGCTATTTCAACCACTGGTTCACTTATAGGGTCGTTGAGCCTCTATTTGTTGTGATGTCGTCCCTGCTGTATTTGTTAGTCCTCTAACTGGGCTCCCCATGGATCATAACTGTGCTCAGTGTACACTGACAAGGGAAGTACCCAATATGTTACACGCGGATTTTGTAGATATTTTGTGCATAGCATCTACAGACATAGTCTACATCATTGCAAAAATTATACGTGCGCTCATTGCGGTTTCCCGGAATTACAAGGCAATTTATCATTTTTCGGGATTTCTGAGCACATCAGCTTTGATCCGCTATATCTTTGTTCAAAATTGACGAATTTTACTGGGTTGTGGCTCATTTGAAAGGTAATTTTCTGGTCTTCAAAAATGTCAACTGTGTTAACATTCTATCTTTTTTGCGAAGTCTGGAATATTGAGAAATGTGATACATTGCAATATGAGTGATTTCAATAAGTGCCAATTTTTGGAAAAACGTACTCGGGAGACCATCACCATTCGACTTGGGTCGGTCAATGATTTAAGTATGCACACTCAAATATAGGTCGAGCCTTTGAGTTACGGGACTTATTTAGCTTTTTTTTCAAAAAATTGTCATTTTTCATGTATAGGGATACCTGGTTTTTTTGGCTTGTGGACCAGAAGCTGTTCGATGAGCTGATAATTACTCTCGTGAGTGTGAAAATATGTTTTTGAAGCTTGCTTGCTAAGTTTAACAATGTTGGAATCCATGGACAATAAATTGAAATTTTTAAATTTCAGAATTACCAGCTCCCCCAATACTAGTCGATTGAAACTTTGATGACGCAACCACCGATAAACCCAGATTACTCAATTTCTGATATTTTTCTCCGATATTAATACACACAGTGTTGTTAATCTTCCGTTAGCTTTGTTGTTTGGCATATCCCCACAGACCTGAGCTCCTGGTTCTTGACTATTATAAGTTCCTAAGCCTCATAACTACCAAACCCTTTCTGAATATAATCCTCGCATTTTGCCAGTTTGAAGTGATCTGAACTTAATTTCCAATTTTTCAACTTAAAATTGTTTCGTCTACGGACCTATTATCATTACCATAATACAAACGGATGATTTCATAAACATTTGTGGGTCCACAGAAACGACTTCCCTCCATTGACGCATCTGTTGTCCGCACCGCCCACTGAGATAAATACCCAGTTCGAATCGCACCACCGGTCT
>GL380125.1:41130-75925 GCA_000143925.2 Caenorhabditis brenneri
GAATCGATGGAGAAAATCTTTCAATGTTAGAAAGGAGGTCATTCCACGTACCCCTATACATGACAATTGCAAATTTTTTGAAAAAAAGCTAAATAAGTCCCGTAACTCAAAGGCTCGACCTATATTTGAGTGTGTATACTTGCATCATTGACCAACCCAAGTCGAATGGTGATGGTCTCCCGAGTACGTTTTTCCAAAAATTGGCACTTTTGGTGTTCATTCGAATTGCAAATTCATACATTTGTAAGAATTCCAGGCTTCACAGAAAAGATAGAATGTTGACTCAGTTGACATTTTTGAAGACCAGAAGATTACCTTTCAAATGAGCCACAACTCAACAAAATTTGTCAATTTTGAACAAAGATATAGCGGCTTGAAATTGATGTGCTCAGAAATCCAGTAAAATGATAAATTGTCCTGTAATTCCGGGAAACCGCAATGAGCGCACGTATAATTTTTGCAATGATGTAGACTATGTCTGTAGATGCTATGCACAAAATATCTACGAAATCCGCGTGTAACATATTGGGTACTTCCCTTGTGAGCTGCATCGATAACTTCTTCATTTCATGGGTATCTTATCCCAATGGTGGATTTTTTTTGCTATTTTTTTCTGTCATGTCTTTTATGTTGCTCGCCTATGAGTTGGAGTCTCTCGACACCCCGGAGCCTGGGAGATTGCATTCCCTTTTTTTCCCCTGTTCCCCTTGTTTCCCCAACGACACCAGTAACATAAAAATGACGAAAAGGTCTCGGCTTTGTTACCCTGGTTACCCGATTCTCCCATTCGCTTATGTCATCTCAAGAGCTTTTATATGTCCCAGCCACCCTAGATTGAAGGTACATAGAGAGAGCCAGGGGAAATAGGATGGAAAATTCTTCATGATCGTGTTCATGTGTGGAATTTTTGGAGAAAAATTTCAGGTGGAAAATCTTGGGAGAGGTTTGGAGAAAATTCTGGACGACACGAAAAAAAAGAAAGATAGGAACAAACGTCGATGAGAGGGAGTGAATAGATTTATCTATTTATAAATTTCAAAAAAAAATTACAACAAAAATCTAAAATCAAATATCAAAGGGCAACTGAAACTCGCGTTCTTCCTCCGGGACTTCCTCTCCATCCAACCTTTCAATGAATCTTTGAAAAGTTCTGAGAGCTTCTTTAATTATATTGCTTTCTGAAAACAATCGCCGCTGAACTTCGAGATGATTCTCCATGGTAGGCTCTCCGTCGCGGTACTGTAAAGTTTTGAAAATTTGTTGCGAATCAAAAACCTCTCCGTACTTCTTCCACAAGGTCAGTGATCCACTGTTTGCGGTGGAGAAGTAGCCTCTGGTGAACATGTTCGAGGTCCATCTCGAAACGGATTATGTCCGAGCCTTCTATATTCCCGATTTGCTTGATCAGGGTATTGATCCGTCCAGTTGCAAATTGTTTGAGATCATCAATGCTGGAGCGAAGCTCACGGACGTGGTGGTTGTGGATCAGTTGACCTAGGTTAATTGTGAACTGAGTTGTTGCCCTTCGACTGATCGAAGAGCTAGAGGGAGAGAGATGGCAGAGAACTAGAGCGTCTTATTCTCTGCGCCCGTTCTAAATGCCTGCTATCTCTCTTTCTCTCTCGTCAAATTTTAATCTGAGATTATGACCCACTTCTCTGATTTTTTTTTCTAAAAATACACTTTGGTTTCAAAACCCTTTTTAAAATTTCCTGCTCTCTTGAATAAACCTAAAAATACATCAAACAACATGATTTGATATGTCACATGAAACTCATCCAGGTGTACAAAACTCTAGGCTCCAATTCCGTTGAAATGGAGGTAGATGATTATAGGTATTCTGTGAAAAATAGAACCTGAGAAGTTGGGCTGTGGAGGGAGCAAATAACCAATTTAGAATGTAGCTCATGAGAATAAATGCAAAAAATACGAAGTGGTTCGGTGGCTGGATAGTTTTATCGGTAGAAAATATAGAATCACAAAAAAGGCAATACAAATGAATGTCACAGTGAGAGAAAGCAGGGGAAATATGGATAAAAAGGGGGACAGAGCTATATGTTTTGGAGAGAGAGCCACAAGAAACACGCTAATTAGTACTAGGGTTAATAAAGTACTAAGGTTTCCACCGAAAAAAAAACGATTCGAAAGTACTGAGTGTTACAATAAACGAGGGAGGATCGGATTTCATATTCAAAGGTATATCAAATACGAACAGGTAGAATTAGACAAATGAGAGTAGGAATATAGAGGAATGGCATGGGAGAGTATTTAAGGAAAAGTACTTAGAAATGAAACATTGAGAAATCAACAGCAATCAATCACAAATATGCAAAATTACGTTGAAAATTTTACAAGAAATGAATAGGGACAAGAAGGCTTAAGATTAGAGAAAGCCCAGAGGTTATGAGTAGACCACAATACATATAAGCTGTCACAGGAGTGAAAAGGTAGATAGTCAGAATGAGGGTTCGGAAAAATACAATTTTGGAAAACGGGGGACTGGGAGAAGAACAGAACAAAATCTTTGGAAAATCTGTTGTTATCAAACGCAGGGGATTCGGGAAATACGGTTAGCCCCGCCAGCATTACACGATGTGGGAGGGGTTCGGTACCTGGGAAAAGACCAGAACGTACAAATTTTGAATATGAAAAAATGTTGAACACGGATCATGGGAACAAAAAAAGTCAATATCAATATCAAGGGGTGTGGGAGCCAAGTTGAACCCAAGGGGGGGGGGGGTGTGAGAAAGAGAAAACTGAAATCTACGAAACATGGAACCTTCGGTCAAGAGACCAAGCAAAAAGAAGAAGATCACAATCCGGAACACAGTAATTCGGAGGGGAACTTGATAAATAGAGGAATTCAAAATCCATTCAAAGCTAATCCGCAATCAAAACCATCTTCTTCATCCTTTTCAACCTCATAGGTGGTATCCTGCGTTTTCTTTTTACTTGGCTCTTCTTCCTGTTCTTCCTCCTCCTCCTCGTCTTCTTCCTCATCTTCTTCCTCTTTCTCTTCCTCTTCCTCATCCTCTTCCTCCTCCTTGTCTTCTTCCTCATCATCTTCTTCTTCCCCCGACAATTTCTTCATCACCTTTTCTTTCTCGATCTCTGCGCGGGTTTCAATGATAAAGATAATACGAAAGATGTATCTTTTGATTTTGAGCTTTATTTCGTCGACTTTATCTCGGAACTTTGCCATTTGCTCCAACGTGATGACTTCAAAATTCTTGATCTGGAAATGTCAGGTTTTTTTTGTATTATTGCTCAGTTTATTATTACCTTTTCCTCTTCTCTAACCAAGTCATCACGTGCAGTGATTGCCATTCTGCAATTGAAACCCGGTTCGTTGGCTATAGGGAGCTTAAGATGTTCCGGTCCGAAGTCCGAGAAATTTGTCAACGGAATTGAAGAGAACATTTCTTTCAACTCTTCGAGTCCCTCTTCCAGCTCTCTTTCCTGATCCTCAATGGCATTTAGTATTTTTCTCCGGGCCTCTGCGTGTACTTCGTGATTCTTTATTTTCCTGATTTGATTGTGCATCTGAAAACAGGTTAGGGTGGAATTGAGAACATTTGAAAACTAGCTCACTCGAAGTTCCGTTTTCAGATCTTGGTATTCATCCCAAGAGACTGCGACTTTCTCGAGAAGAACGGGAGCATTGAGGTGCTGCGAGGCTTCCACTAGAGTGACGATTTCGTTTTCTGAAAAAAGGTTAGGAAATCAAGAAATCAGGGCGCTTCAGCCTTCTGGGTATATGTGAATTGAGGTGCCCCTCTAGTTGAAGTACCCCTCTAATAGTCCTGCACTCCGCGGGTGCATTGGAAAAATAGAGTTGCAACCTCCAATTGTGTTGAACCTCTAATAGTGGTGCATGCCTGGTCGGTCCCTAGTTCGATGAAGAAGAGAAAATAAACTCACTGTATTCATCTGTCTCTTTGTCTCCCATATTGGTAGAAGTGAGATGGACTGGGCTTGAGGATTAGGTAGGCTCCGAGGAATAGGTTTGGGAGAATAGGCTCCAGAAGCTCAAGGGGCTCTGAGATCAGATGAGAAGAGAATGGGGTGGGTTTAGGCGCAGGAGCTTTACAGACCTCCCAGAATATCAGTGCGGTAGGCTAGAGCTCACAAGCTTCCCAAGGAATGCAAGAGCTGGGTCTTAGAGCTGAGCAACAGGTCAGAAGACAAAATAGAACCTTTGAATTGGACTCAGGAGCTTCAAAGATCTTGTGTTCCGACTGCCCAGAATATCAATTCAATACCTTCCGAGGTGCAGGGGAAAGCGCCTCTTGTAGACCCTGGCTCTCAAAGCTGAGCAACAGGTCAGAAGACAAGGGCTTAGCCTCACAAGCTCTAGAACAAAAATCTGAACTTTGGCTTCAAGACCTCCCGACAGACAGAAAACCAAATCAGAATATTCAGCTGTCTATCCACAGAGTGCGGGCACTCTTGCTCTATGTATATGCTGTGTGTGTTTCAGATGGGCGGCAAGGACCTGCGGCACAGTTGCCCTGGCGATCCTCTCCTTTCTCTGTCTTCCCACCTCTGTTCCCGTAATGAACTCTCTTGTCTTTATCTATAATCTGTTACCCGCTTCTACTTTTGGGGCAGCGAGAGGCATCTCGCGCGGCGCCCTTATCTTGCTGTTCTGGCTGTGTGTGTTTTTCTCTTTATCACGTTGGAAGGAAGGGAGGAGGGCGCAGAGAGCTAGACTATGCAGGAAAAAAACTCTGATTGTCTGGTGTACCGCTCTTTAGAGAGAGAGCGCGCAAGAAAGGAAGCGAGAGCGCAGACACCTAGACTGTCTGCTTCTCTGGCGCCTCTCTTCTTGTTTTCCCTTGTAAGAGTGCTTGAGACTTTACATAACTGTATCCAGAGAATTAGAAATGCAACCAAAACGCATGGTTGTTGCTTGACAGTAGGAGAAAAAGAGAGTGCAGACACATAGGCTGTCTGCTTCTCTGGCGCACTCCCGTTCTCTGACATCGTACTAAACAATTCGAATACAACAGAAAACGGTGGGTTACATTCATTTATTCAGATCAATTTTTTTTAATTACAAAAGAAATTAACATTGAGTATTAACGGATTTGAAGGGGGAGAAACACACATCACAAGCGAGAATAAGTATAAGATGCAGGTTACTGACTAGATTACGAAATATCTCATTTGCCATTGAAACTATCAAAAAATAGTCAACTACAAACTTGATCATTATCAAATTTTACACAAAATTGTCTTTTGGAGCATTTTTCCAGCTCTTCTGGTTTTCGAGATATGCGCCTTTGAACCTGGAGACCTCCTCTTCCTCCTCGGGCTATCGCCAAGAGACACAGACAGCTAGAGTACTCTCGTTTCTCTGCGCCTTTCCCAACTTCAAAGGCGCATATCTTGGGAACCAGAACAGCTAGAGAAATGGTTCAAGAGACAAATATATGCAAAACTTTATGTAGATCAATTCTCTAGTTGAAAAATTTCTGATGGCTGCAACGGGAAGTGAGTTATATCCTCAACGAGCTCTACGATAATTGGTGTCCTCAGCAGCTGAGCGGCTTTTTGTCTCTCCCTTAACTCTTCGATCAAATTCTTAACTGGCTGAATCACTGATCTGACGAACTCTTCAAAGTTCCTCTGAGCTCTTTCAGCATCTCTCAGAAACTCAACGATTTCTCCAGCAAATTCGTTGCTTTCCTGGTCACTGAGGAGTTCAAAACCATCTTCATGAGGGGCCCAGGGTACGGAGTGGATTTTGTCGCGAATCTGTAATTTTTTCAGGTTCATATAGTTTGAAATGCCCTGAAGATTAGGCAACTCACCTCGATATAAAACTGTCCAACTCTTTGCATTTCCTCAAAAACTTCCTCTCTCTTCTTCGCCAGTTGCTCATGATCCGTGTACTCCACAGCTGCCATTCCATAATTCGTCAGCCTTTTTTCAATGTTCAGAATGAAAACTCCGAAACCCATATAATCAGTTTTATTAGTCTCCACTGTTTCTGTCATCTGCTTGATTTTGTGAGCAAGGCATGCAGTGGCAAGATTGGCAAGATCCGGGTGATTGCCTGGACAGATGGCACCGGGACGCCGGAGCTCCTGGAAGAATATTTGGATGCTAGAATGAAGGACTAGATTATAGAGTTTACCTCTAAGATTTGCTTGTTTTTAAGCCATTTCTCCAGTTGTTCAGATGCACTTTTGGAGACGTGAAGGACATAATCAATGTTCGATTGGTTCCAGCGATCGTTGAGAACTGAAACTGATTAATTCGGTTTTCTCATGATTAAGATTTGCTGAATTTTAGTCCCTATCTAAAAAAGCTGGAGAGGTCGGGCTAAAGCTCTCAATTTCGCAACAAAGACAACTTAGAGCACGCCAGTGTTATGCCTCCAACGGTCTGATATTCCCTAGGACTAAATCTCAGCTCTCGTTGAAGAAAGGTGAAAGTGATTAATTACAAAGTTGCTTGATATTTGATAATCAACAAAATTTTAATGAACAGTTTCCTGGTATATCTGACTAAAACTGAGATATGGCGTGTTAAAGTATAGCATTTGTCCCATTGCTACAGAACAAAGTTAGTGAGTTGCTTGAAGCTAGGTATCCTATTATACAAAGAAGATAAAGAGAGGTGATCAACTGCAAAGTTGCTCAAAGTGTAAAGAGCAACAAAATATCTGTTGACAATTTTTGGATAATTCTAACAGGAACTGATATACGAGGTGGTAAAGTGAAAATCGGAAATCAACCGGGACAGTATGTACCTACCGTAAATACTCTA
Organism: Caenorhabditis brenneri; assembly: GCA_000143925.2. Classification (NCBI taxonomy): domain Eukaryota; kingdom Metazoa; phylum Nematoda; class Chromadorea; order Rhabditida; family Rhabditidae; genus Caenorhabditis; species Caenorhabditis brenneri. The sequence continues at coordinate 47,908 of GL380125.1, forward strand.
TTAGAGGTGCACCCGATGTCGCCTGTTTAGAGCATTATATCCTGTTCCTAAACGAGGTAATAAAAAGTTGTCAACTGACAAACTATGTAAAAAAAATGCTCCAGGAAAAAATTGACAATTATTTAGTTCCTCGACTAAAAATCGAGCTATGACGTTTGAAATACGTGGCACCAAGGGCCCCTCTATTAGAGTATCGACGGCAACCTTTTTGACAAATACTGCTGGTTCAAAGCTACGTACTCCTCTACAGAACAGAAATACAAAGTAGTGATTAACTGAAAAGTTGCTCAAAGTTTAATAAGCAACAAATTATTACTCATTTTCTCAAGGCATTCCTCCTCACCTTGCAAAGGTTCACCTCATTCGAAGACTGCTCCGACTTCAAAAGGTTATATCTCAGTAACCTTTGAAGACTAAAAAAAGTCAAAATATGATAAGCAACAAAATATTAGTTAACAACTTTTTCGTATCTCTGACTAGAACTAGAACAATTTTTTTCCTCAAGTTATAGACTTCAAGTAACTCACTTCTCAGAAGATATTCAGCCATGTTCCGTGTGAAGTGGGAAGTCTACCTGAAAAAAAAAGAAAAAAAAATTCCACTTTAGTGAAAAAAAACTCAGTAGATTTATAGCGAGAATAAGAATCAAGGATCTTTAAATATCTCCTCAAAAACTACACAATATCTGGCACCCCCCTCTCCCAAAAATATAATGTTCTCTTGATCTTTTTATCCTCAACAAGCTCATGACTCGTCGTTCAGAAGAGAAAAAGAAGAGTGTAATGTGTGCTCTCAAAAGCACGAAATTCATAAAAACCCAAACGAAAAGCCGAAAGTGGCAACAGAAAAGTGATGTTGATGTCAGAGAAAGACATCAGGGACATATGCATATGATAGAACAGAGCAATTCGAGGAAAGGGGGGGGGGATTATGTAAGATCACACACGTGAATTGAAAGTGTCAAAATACCTTTGGGAAGAATGTGTAAGATCAGGCCCGAAATCTGGGAATAACAGATAAAAATAACAGTGGGAAATCCTAAAAAAACAATTGTTAAGTCAGGAATTTCGAGTCTAGGGGCTACAGTAACTACAGTAACTACCGTAATGTCTAAGGCAGTGGTACTTCAAAGCAGCGTATCTCTGTTGTCTTTAGAGTTATCAAAAAGTGTTTAACTAAAAAAATATTTAAAATTTGATGATAAATATTTTTTTAGTTGATCACTTTACCAAAAATTCAAAACCAACCAAGATACACCATTTTGAATTTTTAGTACTAGATGAAGGCTGCAGTATCTAGTGATTCATGTTTGAAATGGCATGCTTTGCTTATCTTTAGAGTTATCAAAAAGTTTTCAACTAATAAAATGTGTGAAATTTACCAATGAATATTTCTTCTATTGACCATTTCTCGAAATTTCGTAAAGTAACTGAGATACACTGCTCCGAGGAGTACTTATCCTGTTACCTTCTAGTTCCTAATGTTCGTTCCTGACTGATCAACCAAAAAAAATGAAAAAAGATCAATGCCCTCAAGCAGAAAACATGAAAAACAAGAAGAACATGAGACCTAACACCGGATTATAATGAGCACCTTTCTCTATCCTGCCTAAAGGAGATTTCATGAACAAATCCTAAAATTTTGGGAGTTGAAAAGGAAGAGAGGGATGGCTACAAAACACGAAAAATAAGAAGCAAACGCAAAAAATTCTCATGATTTGAATAAAAAATGCCAAAAAATGGAAAAAAGGGAGGTGGGTTGGGTGCCAAAAGTCCAAAAGAGAGTGATCATTCGAAAAAGTTTCGAAAAAAATAATTAGTGTTTTGTGATCTAACGGTTCATTGAGATTAATAATCCTGAGGCCCATCAAGACTAATATCCTTACTTAAGATAACTAAAATAATTACGGTAGCTACAACAACTACAATAACTACAATAACTACATTAACTACATTAACTACAGTAACTACATAAATTAAGACCACTACAGTAACTGCAGTAGCTACAGTAACTACACTAACCACAGTCTACCTAGAGTACTTGAGATATGCTATAGAACTCAGAACATGTACTCTGTACTCTCACCAATACGTGGATTTTTGTGAGAAAATGTTTCGCGACACCAACAACATCTTGGAAAAAAGAAGCTGTACAGCCCGTGATAAAACAAAAAAAAAACGAAACAAAACGCTCCCACGGTATCCCACCTATTTCTGATATTCTTAGTACTCACTTTCCATGTCCTGTGACAAAACTCACGTATTCTAGATACAATTTAGTTATTGTAGTTCACCAAAGCCTTATGGGACCAACAAACCACCTTTCGATCAGTAAATGAGAAGGGAATGAAGAATCTCCAGGGTAAAAAGATCGAAATGATCTTTTCGCAAAATGTGCCAGCAATCTAAAACAATTTTGCAGCTAAACCCATGATTTCGTTCTTGAAAAGATAAATGAGAACAAAGTTCTCGTTAATCCGACCTGATGTTAGGTCTCATGTTCTTCTTATTTAAATTTGTAAGTAGAAGCAGCAATGATCGGGCACAGAAGAGTGTCTTAAACAGAAAATTTAGAAAAAAGAAAACGTATTTGAAAATGAGGAGAACCAATACAGGAGCAGAAATAGCTATGCAAAAAAACGATTAAATTTCCGATAAAGATTAAAAAGAATGGACGTAACACCGGAAGAAGAGGATAAATTTTACAGATATTTCGATGGTTTTTGGTGCTCAAGGTATTTCCAATTTTGTTGAAAAAAAGCTAGTTCATATTGTAGTTATTGTAGTTACGGTAGCTACTGTAGTCATCAATCTAAACTAACATTTTTCAGAAAATTGCCATCGAATTTCAAAAACCCCTTTCCAAAATAACTGATCTTCTGGCACTCCAGTATCAACAAACAAATTGTTATAATTTATATTTCATTCGTGGGAACCTTTGCTTATTGTTTTCTCTGTTTTTCATATTTTGTAGCTGTAGCATTGAAATATGACAGATCGCTTCAAGGCAGCGCAAAAGATCGAATATGGTTTTGAACGAGCCTATAGATGTTTCCATGGACTAGAATTTTCAGCATGTTTTGTAGTTATTGTAGCTATTGTAGCTATTATAGCTATTATAGTCTCGAATCAAAATGCAACATCAACGAAAATTCGATAATTTTAAGAAAATATTCTGAAATCTCAAAACAGTTGTTATGTAGTTACAGTAATAGGTGTTGTTGTTGCAGTATATTCTCTAGTAACGTTGTCAAATTCAGATCAATATGAAGGGATCTGAATAATAATTATCACAACTAATACTTCAAAACATGAGAATAACTGCTATGCCTGCAGCTTGTGCTAATTATAGCTACTGTAGTTATTGTAGTTATTGTAACTTTGAATATCTTTTGACCTAGCCAACCATTCTAGGCGTGTTTGAATCATTTCAGGTCGTCTGGTCCACTTGGGAAAACAATGACACGTACACTGTTACTATACCTAAAGTTTCTACACTATTGTAGTTACTGTAGTTACTGTAGTGACTGTAGTTAGTTATGGAAACATCTTCCTAAACCACTACTCAGGGAATTTAGGGCAAGGGTTGGGCACTACTGCCGCCAAATTGCCCACGTTTTGGGCAGCATTGCGCCCATTTTGGGCGCAATACTGCCCAAAACATACGCAAATTGCCCAAAACATGCGCAAATTGCCCAAAACACAAGAAAATTGCCCAAACCGTGAGCATTTATTATCACCGTGACCTCTCCTGTTCCCTCTCTTCTCTGTGGTAAAAGTCGAAATCCTAGAGAAAAAGTAAAAAGCAGAGTTGGCGTGAAAATAAAATTTATAATAACCTTTTGACCACCCTCTCAAGGTTGGTAGAATAGCCGAACGGTGAACACTGTTGAACATTAATCAACAAGTGCAGGTTCAATTCCACTCGCATTGGAAAAATTTCCTCATATATTTCTCATCGAAAACTGTTTACAAAAAAACAGCTTTCGATGCAATTTTCAAAAGTTGGTTCAAAATGGGCAATTTGCCCACGGTTTGGGCAGTACTGCGCCCATTTTGGGGGCAGTACTGCCCAAAACGTGAGCAAATTGCCCAAAACGTGGGCATTTTGCGCTAAATTCCCTGAGTACGAAGCATCATCCTCGTCATCAAAAAAGAGGCCGAAAGGTCAAAACTTCCCCAACTGAGAGACTCTAGTCTATACTATACTTCCTCCTTCCAATAGACTAACACATCAATTTCCATTTTCAACGAAACATTCAAATTTCATATAATTTTTTGTTCCAAACTCTATGGCTTCCCTCCCTCACCGGAACTAATCTTTCTTTTTTTCACATTTTTCTCAATTCCTCATTCCCAAAATCTCTAGAAAGAATTCTCATGACATCATCAGTGAAAAAGGATTTTCCGATCTCCCTAATCTTTGCTAATCTAATTAAAGGCTTAGGTGTTCTGAGAATTGAAGAAATCTTGCATAAAAGATGCCAAAAATAAGCAGAAAACCAACAAAAATGGAAAAGAATAAATGTCGGGATTGACGTAGACAAGAGGACATTATGGGGAGAAAAAGGGGTGAGGCGAGACAAAAAAGACAGGATATAAATTTCTTTTTTTTTTTGCAGAATTTTTTATTGTGTTTTGAACTTTTGGCTCTTTTTTGGGAGCAATCTAAAGGTGAACTGAACGCAGGGGAAAAATGAAAACGAAACACAAGAATGATACTTACTACAGTAACTGAATAAAGTAGCACGCTTGATAATTACCGGAAGATGTTGAAACATTTTTGAAGAATTTTCGAACACTACAGTTTGAGCAAAAAGATGCATAAACTACAATAACTACATTGACTACAATAACTACATCAACTAGATTAACTACAACAACTGTAACTGTGGGTCCAATAGGCCTTGTGTTTAACAGGGACTATTGTGAAATCAATTGAAATCTGTTTGAAAAGACGGAGCTGGGATATGACAAGCAGTTCAAAAACTAAATGATCTAGGAGCACCTTACTTGTGTACCAGAACAACATACATAAGCTGCATTGCAGCTTTTCCGAATTCACCGGTCTTTCTTGATGCCATTTTATTAACAGTTCGTGAACTGTTATGACTATAACAACTGGACTAACAACAATAGCTACAATAGCTACATTAACCACAATCAATGCAACAACTACATTGACTATATTGACTACAAAACCTACAAAACCTGCAAAAAGTGAACTTTGATCAACGAAACAAGAATCTCTTCCGGTCTGAGAGTAAATGCGTATACTCCCAGTGATACCGGAAATTGGATGTTATAAATAAAAGCGTATCGAGTACAACTGATGTTTCGCATGTTTCTAGCCAGATTGGTCTTGTGTGGTTTTTGAGCCTTTCATGGGGTCAGAAGGAGTACTGTACCTAAAATAGCTACATTCTCTACAAGAACCCGTCTCTGACGGTAAGAAACTTTTTCATGCTTTCTTTCTGCTTCCTTTTGTGAGTCAACCAAAAAATGTAACAGCTACAATCACAACAATAAATTCAGCTAATACACCGGTTACATTAACTATGATTGCTTTAACACAGTCATAGATTAAGCAACAATAATAAGCGTATAGTCCGGCTCATGTCGCAGACGTTTCTGACCATCTTGCAACCGTTCCTAACAAAACTGTGATGCCTCTCATTGTTAAGGATTTCCAAAACAAATCCAATGAATTTCCAAAAAAAAAAACAAATAAAAAATTTTGAACTAACAACTCTTCTTCAGCTCCATTTTTACGTCTTCAGCTCCTTTTTTTGTAAAAGCTATGCTATATTCCTTCTTACCTATTCCAGAGCTCAATCGTAACAAGAACCTGAAATTCATCTTCAATACCTCAATCCCCTTCCAGTTACCCTTTCCAACATTTCGCAAATTCACCGGAAATTAGGCGGGGTGCTCTCCTCAAGCACACACTAGCTCTCGCTCTCTTTCTCCTAATCCGTCTTGCCGCCCGTGCCCTGCTCCTTTCTACATTTCATACATGCATACACTTTCAATGCACTAATCTCTTCTAGAACGAAATGAAGTGGAGCCGCGAACAGACAAATCCTTGACCGGATTAGCGACATTTTTTGAGTTTAAGACTGCCCACAGCTTCATTTTTCTTCATTTTTTATTCTAGAAACGGCGTTGCTTGGATTTTTTCAGTTCTGCTTTTTATTTCTTTCTTTCGGCAAAAAAATCTTCATTTTTCAGGTATCAACACAAGAGGTAACCTCGATTCTTGCTCAATATGTCGCATCAACATGTTCCGAGTAAATAGTTTATTCTATATTGTCCTGATTTCCAGTCATCAAACCAACCTAATGTTTAATTATTTCCAGTGATTCTAAGTAGTGAAATGGCTCGAGCTATCCAGGTCAAAGTCGACTTCCTGCTCAAAAAAGTTGAGCGTGACACCTTTTTCAACCAATTTTTGAAGACCGCCGAGAAGGACTTACAGGTGTGACATTCTGAACATTCACAAAAAAATCATTAGTTTTCAGCGTCTCGAGATGAACAATAACATCAATTTTGACAAAGACACCCTCCATGCCATTCGTGGTCAGCTTGACAAGGAAAAGGCACGAGTCTTATACAGCCAACAAGTCATCAAGCAAGGCATCAACTACATTATCAGTGACTTCTTGGATGCCATCGAGGGATCTGAGATCCCTGATCTCGCGGAAGATAAAACGAAAGAAGAATATTCTCAGTTCATGGAGCAACTCAGAACTGACCGCAATCAAGGTTAAGGTCACATCATCCTAATAGCACACTTCATATTAGTTAGACTGACCAGTGGGGCTGAGAGCAATTTTTGAGAATTTTTCATCGTTTTGAAGCCAGTAACAGGTCATGACTTTCTTCTCAGAAAGTACCATTTTCCTTTCCACAGTAACCTTATCCGGCTCCCCACCCACTTCATGTTCTGCTCCCAGTCACCTCATCTAGCCCCACTTTTCCCTTCCCTCATCCTTACCTTCCTCATCCATCTCTACCTTAACCAATTGCAAGGCACCTCTTTATAGTTTTGTGATAATTATCTTAGATTCCCTTCCGGTTCTCCGCACTCCTGTAACTGTTTTCTAGCGCAGTACTCCTAGTACCAGTTTGCCCTTCTAGTAGTCATGCCCTTTACATGTTTTTTTTTCAGTTTCATTTGAAATGTAACCTTTCAAAAAATGTTAAAGTAAATAAATAAACATGTATTTAGAAAATATTTTTTGTACAAACTTCCGGGAAGAGCAAGTCGGAAGTTGAAAATGATGGGGAAAGGTCGAAGCATTTTGAAATCCAAGTTGGGAATGATCTTGAACAAACAACAAACACGTGGACCTTTGATAAAAATAACCTGGAAGCCACATGATTTTTGAAATCCTAAAGTGATGTTACACAATTACTCAGCCTCCTAGTCCGGAGGGACACGTGTAGACAGACAGAGCAAGATTCATAATCGGGGAAGGTAAGACACGAGGCATGTAAATCATCAATCAGAATGAGTCACTGGGCTCTTTCGCTCTCACGAGGATAGAGAACAAGAGGTAGACTGAGCAATGTGACTCATTAGGTGATCAGGCTCACAGGCTATGAGTTCCTGGCACAAAGGGGGACCAGGGGATTAGGCGGAAGGAGGTTAAGGGGTAAAGGTTAGAGGGAGGGGTCATATGATAGGATGAAGTTATCAGATATGTCTAAGAAAGGGGACTAAGAGAATAGGAACTCGGAAAAAACAGAAGAAAAACGAGGAAGAAGGCAGAAAGTCACAGTATTTTCAATATATCTCTTTTCCCGTTATAGCTGCTAAAAAATTGTCAACTAAAATATTGATCCTCATAAAATTTTACACAAATTTCTCTCTTGAACCATTTTTCTATCTTTTCTAGTTCCTGAGATATGACCTTTTGAAGTTAGAGACCTCCTCTCTTTCTTATTCGAAGAGGGGAGAGGGCAAGAGACACAGACAGCGAGAGTACTCTCCTTTCTCTGCGCATCTCTCCGAGAGAGCCGTTTCCAACTTCGAAGTCGCATATCTCGGGAACTAGAAGAGCTAAAGAAATGGTCCAAGAGGCAAAATTGTGCAGCATTTTATGAAGTTAATTTCTCTAGTTGACAAAATTTTGATAACTACTACGGGAAGAGAGATATAAGGGTTGGAAGGTGCAAAAGCTATGCGTTATTGTTGATGTTATCATTGTTAGCATTCTCCTCAGCCTCCAGTTCTGCCTGTGTCAACCGTTGCAACCAGTCCTGCATCAATGCAATTTCCCCAATACAAATCGCCTTCAACTCATCCCTCTCGTCACGGATCTCCTTTTGAACGAACTTCAGAGACTTCTCCTCGATTTCGATGTACCTCGGGATGGCGTGCTTGGAGAGCTTGAGGCCCTGAAAATTCCAAATTTTATGAACGAAAAACCTGGGAAACTGGAAAAATGTACCCCAAGAAACTCGAAAATCTCTTTTTCCTCGTCCAACAACACATTCATATCGTGGATTCTCTTCATGATCTCTCGGATGTTGATGTGACGGAAGTCAATTCGTGGTGGGTCTGAAAAGTGAAGAGTAGATGGATGTAGAGAGCAAAAAAGCTCGAAACCCCGTTCTAAACACAAGGTAGCCTAAACTACCTTCACATATAGTTAAGGTCGGAAACGTATGGGTTACATAATGGGTTGCCAGGATTGTTCTTTTGGCAAGCCGGGAATTTTTGACGTTCTAAGACTGTTTCATGCATTCTGGAGCCGTTGAAGGGCAAAATCAGGATTTTTTCAGATACCCCTTCAAAAACAGATACTTACGTGGTATATTGGCTGGAAGGTTCTCCAGAATAAATTCCAGGTCGTTGTGCAACTCTGGCTGGTTGGCCATGATGCTGGGTGTCACTGGGCTGAAACTTGAAAGTCAAAGATGGGGAATGGTGAGTTATGAAAAAATCAACAAAACATAGGGGAAGTGAGGCCAATCTACAAAAAACAAGCCTGAATTCCCATGAAATGCTCACTAAATGCTCTAAATCAATTTTTCGTCATCTAAAACACGAGATCTACAGACAGACCCTCCCCTTTCAATTTCCGGGAACACTTCCTCTTCTCTACAACGCCACAGACACTGTACCCCCATGGGGTACTGTCTGGTGTCTGGTAGGCGTGACGGACTACATACCCACTCAATTCTGAGAAACACATTAGGAACTTCCGCGGAGGAGTTCTGTTTTCTTTTCTTAGTTGAGTCGTCGTGTACTGTTTTTAGTCGTTTTGATTGTATCTTTGGTAGTGCACGTTTATTGATGACTGATAAAGTTTCAGCTAGAATGAGTTTAAATTATAAATGTAAAAAACAGTGGTTTCATAGATAAAAATTCGAAAAAACAGTAATAGGTTTAATCATACATGTCCAGGGCCGGGCCGGGCCGGGCCGGGCCCAACCCGGAATTTTCCTGGGCCCGGCCCGGCCCGATGGGCCCGGATTCAAAAATTTTTTTTCGCGCCTTCTTCCAAAATTGAATTTTGGCTATGAATTTCACTAATTTTTGTTAAGAAGGCTTTTTTTGGTTATAAAACATCTTCAAACTGAAAATGAACAACAAATTCATAAATTTTGAGTGAAAAAAATAAAAATTTGAAAAAAAAATTTCGAAAAAAGGTCAAATTTTTCAGCGTCGGACCCTCCGGGCCGGGCCGGGCCCTGAAAATTTCAAAAAGCCCGGCCCGGCCCGGCCGGGCCTTCGGGCCTTGCCGGGCCGGGCCCAATTTGGACAAGTATGGGTTTAATCACTTTTCCTCTAGATTCAATGAAACTCGGATTTTTGGAATCAGAAAGTCAAGACGGTTCAGAAAAGTAAGGTTCGCTTAGGTTTGGTCGACTTCTAGCGTTTTTGATATTTATTTAGATCACAAAAGCCACCTGATCCGTTCTAGATGAAATATAGATATTAGGAATTAGAAAGTCAAGACGGTTCGAGAAAGTATGATTATGCCTAGGCTTTGTTCATTTTCAATCATCTCGGGATTTCTGGGTCTCACCACGAAAACACAAAAAAAATACCGTAACCCGGTCAGTTTTTTCCCAACCTCAAAAAAAGATAGATTTTCGGAATCAGGAAGTCAAGACTGTTCAGATGAAAATATTGGTTCTCTCTCTATCTCCCTTTCTCTCTCTCTCTCTCTCTCTCTCTCTCTCTCTCTCTCTTTCCTTTTCTTCCTTCGTTTTTCAAATTTCCGGGTCCGTCAAAGTCAGTTTCCGCCCCATTTTGAACAGTTTCGAACCAGGAATTCATAGAAGATGGTCCCCTTTTCCCTAGAAAACAGGGTCCCATGTGGATAATGACGGGGGAAGACTAGACACCCCTCATTTCCTAGAACCCTGTCCCTCTACTTTACCCTCAAACACCTCGGGGGCACAAAGGAGAAAATGGCATCGTAACGAAAAAAAATATACGAGAAAATAACGAACTGTTGTCTAGGTTTCGTCCTCCACACCACCACTTGTTATTGAGTGGAAGAAGAGCAGGAGCCGTCCTCTCTTTCCCACGTGTACGTCGTCGAGAAGAAGGCTCTAAGTGTGTGTATACATGTGTATGCACACATCTAGAGTCGGAGAGAAAGAATACTCAAAATTATATAGGATTAAGGTAGTGTATGTTTTGTCATAAGACGGCTTTTGGAAGGTTGTAGTTTGGGAGATTTTGCAAATTTTTCTGGGGTTTGAGCTTTTTCTGAGCCATTTTGAAGGCCTAGAGCCGTTTTTGAGCAGGTTTGGAACAGATTCTGGCTATTTTTGACCCTTTTCCCGTTCCCATGAGCGTTTTCTCACATTTTTTTACCTAACTTCCCGTTTCCGACGCCTACTTTTTGAATTTCAGATCCAATGACCACTCCATTATCTCGTACTAACTCCCGAACGCCGTTCAGTGACTATGTTGAGCCGCAACAAGTCCAGCAGCCCCAGGAGCGCCAAGAGCTTCAAGAGCAACAGAACTCACATGAGCCCCAACAACCGCAGCAGCCACAGGAGCCAGATCAGCCACAAGAGCCCCAAGACCCAGAGCCACCCCAAGATCCACAGGAGCCCCAACCTGAAATCGAAGTCATCTCTCCGTGGCTCCCGGAGCCACATCACATCAACCACATGCCACTCCGACGTCTTTGTGCAGACCTCAATGACGAGATTATCGAGGCGATGTTCTGTCAAGGAGGATTGGATGTGAGTTTTTGGGGGAAGAGAGAGAGAGAGAGAGAGAGAAAAGAGAGAGAGAGAGAGAGAGAGAGAGAGAGAGAGAGAGAGAGAGAGAGAGAGAGAGAGGAAGAGAGAGAGAGAGGAAGAGAGAGAGAGAGAGAGGAAGAGAGAGAGAGAGAGAGAGAGAGAGAGAGAGAGAAAGAGAGAGGAAGAGAGAGAGAGAGAGAGGGAGGGAGAGCGCGTGCGCAGACACACATACAGTCTGCTTCTCTGACGCCGCTTCCCCAAACAGTTTCAAAAAATCTCACTTTCCCTAGTTTCCAGATAGTCGAAGCTGCCAAAGAAAACTCCCGCAACAACGACCAGGAAATGAACAAAGGAATGTGGGAGTTCTTCGTCGGAAAGTACCAGGAGAAAATCAAAGAGCAACTCCCCGCAGTAATCGAGGCCATGGAGAACATGGTGATCCGTCTAGATGAGCTGGCTCGCGTGGAGGATGCACAGGTTGTTGGAGCAGTCGGGGATAATGAGCCGGAGAAAAAGGAGGATGATAAGGACTCAGATGAGGGAGAAGGTGACCAGGAAGTTCAGAATGAGGAGGATGAGGATCCGGATCAGGCCATGGACTACTACTATCACGAGCACAATGGGGACGACTCGGGAGAGGAGGAGCTGTCTCATTTGTGGGATGTTCAGGAGGAAGATGAGGAGGATGATGATGTGGATCAGTATGGGGATATTCAGGAGTCGACAGTTTGAATTTTCTCGTTCTCTTTATCTCTTTGTCTCTCTCTCTCTCTCTCTTTCTTCCTTCTACAGTATCTACCTGTACCGTACCTCCCAACCCCAACCTTTTGACCTCTTTGCTCTCATTATCTTACAGTCCTACCTGTGCCCCAACCTATGGTACCTCTTCCTAATTAACTACTTCCAATTTTCCTTTATTTACTGTCAGCAAGAGGGCAAGAGAGCAAGAGAGCGCCAGAGAAGCAGACTGTCTGTGTGACTGCGCTCTCGCTCTCTCTCTCACTCTTCCTCTCTCTCTCTCTCTCTCTCTCTCTCTCTCTCTCTCTCTCTCTCTCTCTCTCTCTCCATGATCACCCCATTCTGTTTCCATTCCCCAAGCACCCACTTCTCCGCATTTTTTTCATGTGATATTTTTCCTTTCGCCCCCACAATCTGTGATCAACAACAAATTCTAAATGCTATCTTCAATAGAATCTTCTATTATGGTTATAGTGTAGACAACCTGTAATTTCCGTTTTTGATAATTCTCAGAACATAAACTCGATAACATTATTTTTTGTTTGAATGAAAGAATAAACACACTATCACATGATCAGAAACACTCAATGTATAACTGGTGAGGAGCAACCGGGGGAATGAACTAGTTTTCTCTAGCTTCTGAGGAAGATTTGAAAATTTGGAAATTTTGGATGTGACGTCGAGTACACTGGAACCACTGATTCAGGTTCTAAAAATGAAGTTCCCGTGAATTATTGAAAGCTGTATCTAATGACCTGACCAGGGCTGTCAGACGGTCGGCCGCGGATAACAAATTCCGGGCCGTCTTTTCACCAAAATGTTCAACTTTCTGTGCTCTACAATGCCGCCTCTTGCATCGACAAGATCCCACCGCTATGAAGCGAGATATAAAAACGGCCGCGGCCCGATTTGACAGTCCTGGACCTGAGCAAGAAGGTTCAGTAAAATTAAGGATGAGCAAAAAAAAGAAGCAAAACAGGAAAAATGAAAAATGACTGATAAGACCAAAAACGCCAGTAAAATAAAACAAATAAAAAAAGGAAAATACGATCGGGAATTCAAAAAAAAATGAAATTTCAAAAAAAAAGTGTAGGCTTTGCAGAGACGCAGATGCTTCTGATCCGATACAGAGAGGGGTTTTCATACAAAGAGAGTATGGGAGTGGGAAGCTAAATACCTTCTGTTCAGTACCTTTTTGTACGGAATAGAAAATAGGAGAATAGGTGTACCATATGCGAACTTGCCAAAAATCCTATTTAAAGTACAAATTCAATGTTATCAAAATTGTTCGGCTCTTCTCGGGATAAGAGGACTTTAGACTTTTCAGAGGGCTTTAGAAAATAAAAAGGACTATAGAAAAAAAGGACTTTTCAGAAAAAAGAGGTTTTTAGAAATGAGAGGACTTTAGGTGAAACACCGACAATTAGTGAACGATAAGATGAAGAAAAATAAGCAGAATCTTTGCTCATTTTATTTTATTTTTTTAAAGTTTTTTGCAAGTTGAAAGTATTTATTTTTGAATAATTGGTTCCAAACAAAAAATTACTATCCGGAATGTTTTCATCTGAATCCCCGAGTTCCAGTTTGTTTTCCAGAAGAGGTATGAGAGTTTCTCGGATGGTTTGAAATCGGGAGTCTCTCTTGTGTCGATGTGAGGAAAGTACCACGTCCATGTCCACGTGCTTGCCTACGTGGCGTGCTTGTCTTCTTGGCCTCGTGAAGTGAGCTGCATCATTAAATATAAAAATCTGCAAAAAAACTAATTGTGCTTCAACAACGTTAAGGTACACTTACTATTCTTTTTTTGCCACTAGGAATTGCTGCACATAGTAATACAGATAAAATATTTGTAAGTAGTGAATAATTTGTAATAAAAAAATATATAGTACAGGAATAATTCCAAAAAAAAAAATTAGAAAAAATCGAAAAGTCACGACCACTATCCCAGAGTAGTCTAGGAAGAAATAAGGAAAAAATGGCTTATCAGTGGGGTTATATAGTGGGAGCGGCGGAGGCTACATTGAGGCTTACATGACAGTGTTATGATGATAAGAACAGAAATATTGATTTTTGAACTGGTGAGACGGTGAACTGACGGTTTCGGGTTACTGTGACCGATGTAATTGTACTAATGAGGTCCTACAACTCAAATTATTTTCTGAATTTTTTCGAAATCTGTAACTACAGTAACAAGAGCTCTAAACTGTACGTATTATTGTGAATGCATTAACTCATCAATCAAAATTTTATTCAAAACATTTAAATTTTCAATACAATATTGTTTTCCAGATGAAGCGGCCAACTTTGATCTTCCTCAACCGAATACTCCTGAAAAATACTGAATCTTACAGTTATTAACTAGTGAAAAGGCACCAGGAACAGGGTAAAGCTGAATAGAAACTATAAGTTACTCACCTTTTTCTTTCTAAACCTCGCCTTGTCCTCCTTTGAATGTAAATTCTTGGTGGAACCTCCATGTAATAGGATGAATAAACGCGAATTCGAAAAGTGGAAAAAATGCGGTTATCAACTTTCATTGTTCTGAAAAACCAAGATTACCCTGAGTTCGTAATGGCTGGTCAGCTTTTTCTCAATCATAAAAATTTTCGGCACACCAAGTACTCGGTTCACAGATTCATGAATCTAATTTCTCCCTTAAATGCAAATTATCCAATGGTGAAAGTTTTTTGACGAAAAATGTCCCCGCAAAAACGTCAAAATTTGCTCATTTTTCAACTTTGCGTGTGTCGTGTGTGCCGCGTTTTTGAGTGAGCGCTCTGAAAATGCTTGGGCGCATGAGAAACCGTATTGGCTGTGTGGGGAACTTTTCGGCGCACTGATCCGATCATTTTGAGCGGACTTATAGCGAGGAAAGTGAAAAGTGTCAAAATGTCCAAAAAAAATTTGGCCTGAAATTTGGAAATTTTTTTTTGTTATGGAACGGTGTTGACACAGCTTTGGAAGGATTTGTCTGAAACTTTTGGACTATATGTGACTCAATGAGCTCTATCGAATGAGCCATAACCCGAGTCAATCGGACCACTCTGCCACTTGTGAGCCATAAAAAGGTGTTCTAATTTTGGTTATAGGACCACAGTTTCCGGCCTATAACTGGGCTCGGGAACTGAATTCGGCCTTCAAAACCATATGGGGTTGTCGCCCTGATGGTACTCTATAAGAAGGAAAAAGAATAGGAAAACATTTAGTTCAAAAATTTTCCAGGTCAACGAGAAAAGTGGAATTTAGTGAAAAACTGGGCAAAAAATAAAACTAAAATCGTTCATAGGCTACCATTTGGAACCGGATAACTTGGGTTCGATTGGAATTTTCACGCTGGTATCGAAAATGCTATTCATTTATCCGATTTCTGGAATTTCGGGGCTCACGTCTGAGGACCCATTTCAGAAATGAGAAAAATTATATAATTAAAAGAAGACGTGGTGGCCTTTCTGATTTTCTATTTTCTATTCTATAGCACCGCAGGTCCCCAACGCATTCTAGTCGGTTTTCTATAAATATTTCAAAATTTGATTACCTAGTTAAATATTCATCTTCACATTTTGATAGGCACAAATTTGTCGAGTTTACCTGTTTCCATATTGATTATGTAGCAGCTATCCAGAAAAAAAAATTACAGAAAAAAACTAAAAATAATCAGAAATACAAGACGACCACCAATCACAAGGTAGTCTAGAAAATACAATGCCTTATCAGTGTAATAAGGTGTCTTATATAGTGGCAGTCATAGTGTGTGGCGTACAATGTGCTTTGGAATGGTGATGAAGACAGGTGATACTATAGAAATTGTGTGATAACAATAATGTTTGAATTCTTATTTGAAAGCGGCCGTTTCTGTCTGTCTGTGTGCCTGTCCAAATGATAAACTGTACGATTTTTCATAATGATAAGGTGGCAAGTAGTGGTAGTCATTGGAGTATATTGACAAGCTTGCTTTAAGGTGACAGTAAGGGGAATGAAAATAAAAGCGCTGGTGAATTAAGGTAGATTAACGCAGCTCTGATTGCGGAGGTTCCTAGGGGAATCAGTTTAACGCAACAATTCAAGGCGAAGACCAAAAAAAACAAAAGGTTTTTATTACTGACAACAAAAAACTCTCAAAACAACAAAAAAAACCAAAAACAATCAGATTTCTTCAACAAAAATTTGCTCTCGTGTTGGCCATTTAACGTCACTGAAGGACTGCTCCTCACTAAAGCACACCATGACATTTTTCTTTGGGAAGTCTGAGTTGAAGTACTTGAACTTCTGTGATGAGTACCCTTGTGAGTCAAGGTACATGGCGAGGGTCTTGATTGTCTCCGACTGGCGGAATCGTCGCATTGCCTGGAAAAAAATGAGCTGAGTTGGTTATGGATGGGTCGATCTGGCTGATTTGGGGGGAGGGGGGTGGGATAAGATGGGCTGGACTGGACTAGGCTAGACTGAACTAAGTTAGGCTGAGCTAGACTGGGTTGAACTAGGCTAGGATGAACTAGTGTAGGATTGACTAGTCTGAGTTAGGCTAGACCGAACTTTACTATCCTTTCTTCCCCTTTCCTCATCCTATATTATTCCTTTACTCACCTGTTTCCCTTCTGGCAATCTAAACTTAACCATCAAGACACCTGGCTCATCGGCCGCTGGCTCCGACGGCAGCATCTGAGCAACTTGCCCTTGTCTCGCTTCTTCCTCCTCCTTCAATCTTTGCTCCTCCTCAAGCTCCTTTTTCAGTCTCTCCTCCTCCATCTTCTTCTGCTTTTCTTCCTCCTTGATCTTCGCAAACCTGGCCAGGTCTTCTGCAAGGCTGGCTTGGTAGGCCTCCTCCTGGAGCCTCCGGATCTGTTCTCTCTCTTCACTTTCTCTACGACGAGCGGCGTGGGTTCGGTTGGCCAGCCGGAACTCTTCTGATGCACTAACTAGTTTTGCAATGACTGCATCAATAGAATCAGAGGATTGTGCGAAGGAGGGAACTTCTGGATCCCTTCGGGTCTGGGTCAGGGGTAAGAGCAATGGGAATGATTCTAATTGAGTTTGACTGTACATTTTCAAGAAACTGGAATACATGTGGAGCCGAACGTCTTCAAATTCTGTGACTAGTCTTTCCAGGTGGTCCGCCTCCGTTACATCCCATGGGTACAGAATAAAGTCATTCATCAATGTTCTACAGACATTCTCACTTAGTATCACTTGACTAATAAAAATGTTGGAGGCAACACTTTTATCGTTAGTGATAAAAAACAAAATCGGTCTATTTGAATCCTTGGAGATTCTAATGGCATCCTCCAACTCTCCAGAGAAAAACGGAAGAGAGACGCCATATCTCTTTTTGAATTCCGCCGAAAAATTTTCAATGGCGGCGTCAATCTCTTCAAGTTCTTTTGGGAATAGGGAGCCGGAGGATGTGGAGGAGGAGCGGGTATTCGACTCGTAGGCGGAGTCATCATCCTCATATTCCATTTCCTCATCCTCATAACAATCCATGTCTTCCTCCTCATCCTCATCCTCATCTTCATCGGAATCATTGGAGCATTCATTTTTTTCGCCGTGCTTACTGATAGCTGCTTCGAGCTCCCAATTAGATTGGGTGAGGGTGGAAATGGAGGCGGTTTCATCGGTGGTGTTGACCATGTCCTGGAAATAGGGAGGTGATCTTGTGGATCTAGGCTATTTTTTCTTGTGTCAGGTTAGATTAGTTCGTGTGCTTAATGGAGCTGAACCTATCTTAGGAGCATCCACGCTGCCCTTAAGTCAGGTACGCTACCCTAAAGCCAGCCACGCTAACCTAAGGCTAGGTGCGCTTCCCAAGGGCCGTATACACTACTCCAGGATCATCTATGCTAGCCTAGAGGACTATATGCTACCTTATGGGACACCTACGCTACACTAGGAGCATCTACGCTACCTTGCGAGCATCTGCATGATACTGAGGGTATGCACGCCTTTCTAGGAACGTTTACGCCACTCTACGGGCATCTAATTCACCCTAAAATCACTTGCGCTCCTAGCGGCATCTAAACAACCCTAGGGGCTTCTACGCAACCCTAAGGGGCAACTATAGTACTCTAGAGGCATCGACGGTACCCTGACGAAGCGTAGGCTATTTTAGGACCATATACGCTACACTAAGGGCATCTAGGCTACTTGAGGACATCTTCACCAAGGTCAGAAAGTGAATAGTACCGTTCCTTTGTCTTATGTGTTAGGCCGCCGTCAATTAGCAAAGGAGCGCCCTCAGTGTCCCAGAGGAAGGTGTGACCCTTCATCAATCTTGTCTTTACATTGTGTTGTTTGACAGTCAGTGACGAGTGACAGGTTAATAGAATGAGAGCTTATTAGGAGGGATTATCTGACAGGTGTTGATGAGTTCAAACGACTATACAATGGGATTAACAGGAATAATAGTGTCTTAGAATGGACAAGCACATTGAGAAGAGGTTCTACGGTTTTGCAAGTCACAAAGAAACGTTTTAGCCAGTCTAACTATAAGATTGTATAGCTCAGCCTACCTATGCGTAAGATGCTGATTAAGGGTCCAATGTTAGCCACGCCCCTTTGCAGCCACTCCCAGTTCAATTAGCATACGACAACTACAGGTTAGAGGGCTCCAGTTAACAATTCCTGATTTCAAGAGACTTACCATGAAGAATTCGAGCTTTTGCTTTTGTTCGGCGGACAAGTTGCTAGTAATGGAGCTGAATGAAGACATCTTTGATTTTACTTAGGGATACGGTCAATCGGCGGGTACAAAGCTACGACAGGTAGAGCTGAAAGGGTTTAGGTACAACGGGAAGATGGAAAACAGGTAAACTTACATTGAGCAGAAGAAAATGAAGACGTACGGGCAGATGAACGTCGACTTGTAGTGTGTACAGGTAGAACGACGGGGCAGCAAGAAGAGGTTGAATGCGAACGACGACTGGTGGTGTTTGCAAAATGAAGACTGACTGTCTGACTGAGGGAGAGACTCCACTTCGACAGTGTTTGTACGCGCTACGCAGCCGCAACGCAGCCTCCTTTCTCCTGGGCTCTGTCACGTCATCAACATAGAAGGCGCGAGATGTTTTCGGTCCTGGCAAACATTCTCGAACGTTCTTTTGTCTTTGGAGAATCCTAGCAATGTTTTATGTCACTACTGAGAAAAGGTCTTCATAGAAATTAGTTGAGGAATGTGGGGTGGACAATGAGGGTTAGTAGAAGGGAACACATGAATTTCAAGATAAATGCAGGCAAAAGCGAGAGAATTGAAGCAAAAACTTTTTACACAATAATCACACAACGATATCCAAATTCAAAGGCTGGTATTGTTCCAGAATGCGTTTTTTGGAAGGTTTAGACGCATATATTTGCAGATTGGAATGTTCAGTATACTGGAAAATTGTTCAAAGAAAATTGACAGATTTCAAAAAGCGTTACCGACTTTGCAACATGGCCAAGAATCCAATAATGACAAACTCCTGAGCATGTTTTCAACTGTCGACTGTAAAAGAAAATTGCTAAACTTCAGTGCTTCACTATCTCAAATTTATGTGAAACCCCCAATTTTTTCATACGCTCACAAAAAAATAATTATTGTTTTAGAAAATATAGAGGGCATATACATATGTGCCCCAATTACAAAAACTGTGCTCTGGACAAAGACCGGTTCACCTCGACCTGCCATAAAATACTGGTTTACTGAACTCAATAGAGTGTATAAAAGTAGGAAGAACGATAAATATTCAATTTAATCGACGGTAAATAATACCATGGTAGATACGGAAGTAGGGAAGCTTCTGACTGAAATCTTCGGCATTGTGTGAGACTTTATTGTGCAAAGCAAATCAGTAAGCAATTTTTCAGAACTCCTGCCTCGTTCGATAGCAATGTCATGTAAGTAATCCTGATTATATAGTTTTCCACAATAAGCATTTCAGGGCGAATGAGCTCGATAAACACTGCTACAAAAAATGGGGTAAGGTTATTAGAATGCAAACAAATTTGACTTAGAACTGACAGTGAATTGGCAAAGTTATTGAAATGTCCCTTATTTTTAGATAAATGCAAAGGATTTCCACAACTTTTTTATGAGAAGTGCGAAGAGTATCAATACCGTGATTGTTATGAAAAAATGGAGAAAGCGGTCCAAATCCATTGTGCACGGGACCAAAAATGTGAGTATTTCTGAAAGCAAAGGTTTCAGTTTTTGTGTTCAGCTCCCGCTTGTGCATGGTTAACTACAACTACCCAGGAGATCGCAACCACCACCACTACAACCACTACGGTTGCCCCAACAACTCAAAAAAGCAACACGACAATGATTGTTGTTGGCTGTTTGATCGGAGGTCTCGTTTTGTTGGCTGTTCTGGGTGCACTTTTCTGTTTGTGCCGTAAGAAGACCTCCCCGCCTGAAGCGGATGCTGCTGGCACCGCAGCAACTACTACGAAGGCAGCGAAGAAACATAAGAAGAAGAAGGGGAAGAAGAATAGAAAGAAGAAGGGAAGAACTTCTTCCAGGACCCGTTCGGGAACAGGAACCAGAACCAGAGGTACCACAAACACCAATGGATCAGAATTCTCGGTCTGATTTACTGGCTTCTACTGGTTTATGTTTTTTATTCTTAACTTTACTTGCTTCTTTTCATTTGAATGTGGTTTCTAGTGTCAATAAATTAATTTGTATTTATTCCTTGTTTCAAAAGTGTTGAGTCACAGGCTGGTAAGGTACTCGGCACCAAACTAAACCCTAACAACATTTTTTTCATTTTCAAACATTATAAACTGACTATATTCCACATCCTACGGCGATTTCCTTATCTTAAACTAATTCGTGTGGAAAAAAATTTCCTATTCAGCCATCTCATCATTAAAAGCTCATGTAGAACTATACCGAATTGTTTCCTTGTGTCCATCTGTTACAGTAACTCGTGGTTTAGTACGTTTGCTCGATAGACTTTTATACACAATAAGTTAGTATGAAACAATGTCTAGACTATAAAAAATGTATGCTTAGAGTCGAGACTTGTCAATAACCAATTTTAGAAACCCTATCAGATCGATCAAAACATACATACTAATAAAAACTATGTATGAGCCGGAAATTGGACGTCAGGACGGATGTTTCGGATAATTATTATTAGAATTGTTATGGTCTAGCTATTGTATTTATGTATATAAATATTTTTCAGAAATTGTACATATGAAGAAACGACCATCACCGCTAAAACCTTAATAGAGTTACACACAGTACTACATGATCAGATCTTCTAATAATACACATTTCATTAGTTGATTGCAGTTCGAAATGTTCAAAAGCAACCGAGATATGCGCCTTTGAACATACAGTTCTAGGTGTCTCTCTATTATTGATTTATGGTAAAAATGAATATAAAAACAAACATATTGGCCGATATCAAGTTTTACTTATTCTCATCATTTCAATCCAATTTTTTTCGCATTTCCAGACACCCTTATTTCCTGAAAAAATGTTGTTTTTATTCAGTTTTATTCAATTTTATTCTAAATTTAATCTTATTGGAACACACACGCACATTCCTTTTTCTTTTTTTTTCACCACTATCATCAAACTCTTCTCTTCCGCTTCACCTATCTTCTTGAGTGTTTTTTTTTCTCGATCCTCTAGGTGTCACTGAGTGGGGCGATGGAAATTTTATTTCATTTTCTTTGGTCTTCTCGTTTTTTGTGGTTTTTGGGTCAAGAGGAAGGAGTTTGGGCAGTTTTCTAGGTTCAGTTTCCTTATCTTCCTCTTGTTTCCCGTGACTCATAGCCCAGTGTTTCATTCTGATTATCTTTCATTTTTTGTAAATCCTATGCTCCCGGAAATGAAAGACAGAGATCTTTGGATTAACATCTTCTTCTGGATTCCAAATCTTAAAATGCTATGTGCGTAATAGAGGTAGATGAGTAAAACAGACAAGACAAATGGACAAGACAGAAGGGATTAGGTAAAATGACATCTGATGGATTATAGGAGTAGTTGTAGTAGTAAATGGCAAAATGTCGAGGATTTTTTTTTCGGATTTTTGATTTTTCTTAGTTTTCTACTTTGAACATTTGTACTTTGGTCTGTTTGGAACCTAGAAATGATCACAATTGAGAACTGGGCAAGCCAGACACTCAGGTCATTTAGGCGGCAAGCTGCCTATCTTCTGCCCAAATTGTCCAGCTTCTGCCCAACATCTGCCTATTCCCAGGGCTGTTCGACTTATCACTTGCTCTCTATCTGCCCATTACTTGCTCCAAAACTGTCCAGTAGCCTGCCAAGGGCAAATATCAACCGACCCGATTTTCTAGGTCCGTAATCACACTATCCCTAGCTTCAAACTCGCTGAAACTTTTATTTTCAAAGTCCCACCCGCCTAGGTATCTCCTATGAAAAACAAAACGAAAAAATGCTCTCCAAAATATGTTTACAAAAAAATTCCATCAACTCATTTAGAGTGATGGGGTGGATGTGAACGCGGGGTAAATAAATTCAAGAGTGTGTTAAGTAAACAAAATGAGCAAAAAACATCTGGGGAAAACACTCTTGAGTGGGTTGCATTTTTTCTAGAAATTAAAAATTAAAGATTCTTGTCTCAAAAATTTGAACTTGATAACTAAAGTTTTCGAGTATGATCTTGTGAATTCGATCTCGAAACTGGAGTTGGGTTCGATCAGCTTTTTGGACCTTGTTCAATTCATTGGACTGCTCTGAAAAATTCCAGATATCCCAAATTTCGATTTTTGAGATATTGAAAGTAGTAATGTGTCTCATGGAACACATTCAGATCAACAAATCATGCCCTAGGATTAACTTTTTTTATTTGTGAGTAAAATTCAAAAAAAAACTTGAGGATTACGATCAAATCTCCCATCTTCTGACACTGACTTACATCTTGATTTTTCAGACAAACGAAAAAAAAAAACAAAAATATATGAAGTTTTCAGTGAACTTTAGGTTTTGCACGTTCCTGGGAAAAAACAATGGGGCAGTATCCTGGTTTTAGAAAAATCTGAAAACAGATGATGATATGAGTTTTCCTCGGAAAGTTTTGTGGGTTTTTCAAGATTTTGAAGTCAATTCTGGAATTTTTTAGAGAAATAAAAAATTTTAGGCCCCAAGTTGGTTTGATCACCAGACCTTCAGAGTGGTAGGTGACCTGAAATTTCCCACTGCTCCAATTTGATACCATTTTTCAAAATTTCACAATTTTGGGTCAATTGGTGATTTTGAGGGGTTTGGGCTCATTTCTGACACTCCCAAGGTCCCAATTCTTTGTTTTCCTACCCTAAGAAAAAAGCGAAAAATTTTGGTCCCCAGGTGGGTTCGAACCCCTGACCTTCAGATTGGTAGGAGACTACGAAAATCCCACTGAGCCATCTGTACACTATTTTTGAAAAACGTCAAATGCACGTTTTTCGGGGTGAAAAGAAGGTTTCTGACCTATTTTTTTGAGATTTTGAAGCTCACAGAACCTGATTTCCACTCCCTTTTCATCCATTTTCCTCCTATAAACTCTAGTTTTCTCTCATTTTCAATCCCCTTTTTGACCTCCTTATCCCTTCCCTGGGACCCTATTTCTCCTTATTTTCTCTTTTTACTCTGTTGTTTTTCTTCAGACACCCCCTCCTCCACATTCACCTCCTTCCTTCCCCTCTCTCTGTTACCTTTCAATTAATTCTGCTCACTGAACCCTTATTTTCTTCGAATTTTAAAATTTCAAAAATGAAAAAATGACATATTTTTCCACTATATTTGTGCCCTTTTTTCCAATTCATGTATATATTTTTGTTGTTGTTTTTGGAGTGAGTGACCAGTCAGAAGGGCGAATTGGTTTGCAGGGCTGGAAGGACAGAAAACGGGCGGAGCTTGACGGAGAAGGTCAATTGTGAAACCGTTGGAATACTCTGGAAAATTGGAAAAAAAGGAGGAGCTTAGATGAAGTTCAGGTCGATTAATCTGATAGTGAGATTAGTTGAAATTCAAGTTTTTTTTGAATTTCCGCTTTTTTTCAGATTTTTTGAATTTTAAAGGGTTTATAAGCAATATTAGATCAGCTTTCACATCGAAAACAAAAAACCAAAAAACACTTGACCCTAGGTGGGTTCGAACCCGGGACCCTCAGATTGGTAGTGAGCTTTTTTTTTAATGAGCTTTTTTCGAACAACCTGAGCTCCAAAATCTAATTTTCCTGCCCTGAGGAAAAAATCAAAAACAATTTGCCCCAAGTGAGATCGAACCCCTTACCTTCAGATTGGTAGTTCAACCGAAATTCCACTGAGCCATTCAGAGCACTTTTTTTAGGAAAATGGTCTGAAAAAGGTTTTTCTTGTATTTTGAAGGGTTCCGAGCTCTGTTTTGCTAATATCAGAGCTCTGAAATGTCGTTTTCCTCCCCTGAGGAAAAAACGAAAAAAAAATTACCCCAATTGGGTTCGAACCCGGAACCCTCAGATTGGTAGGAGGCCCAAAAAATCCCACTGAGCCATTTAGAACACTTTTTTTTGGAAAACATTCAAAAACAAGGTTTTTAGTGGTTTTGGCGGGGTTCGAGCTCATTTTCAGCACCACCTGAGCTCGAGAGTCCTGTTTTCCTGCCCTGAGGAAAAAATCAAAAAAAAATTTCCCCAGGTGGGTTCGAACTCGGGAACCTCAGATTGATAGGAGACCCAAAAATGCCCACTGAGCCATTCAAACATTTTTTGAAATATGTTCAAAAACAAGGGGTTACTTCGGGTTCGGAGGGGTTTGAGCTCGTTTTCAGCACCACCTGAGCTCGAGATTCTTGTTTTCCTGCCCTGAGAAAAAAAAAACAAAAAAAGTTTGGCCCAAGTGGGTTCGAATCCGGGGCCCTCAGATGGATAGAAGACCCAAAAATGCCCACTGAGCCATTTAGAACACTTTTTTTGGAAAACGTTCAAAAACACGTTTTTTCCGGTTTTTGAAGGATTCTGCGCTCATTCTCAGCACTATCGGAGCTCCAAAATCTTAATTACTGTTTCTGAGAAAAAATAAAAAAAAGTTTGGCCCAAGTGGGATCGAACTCCTGACCCTCAGATTGGTAGGAGACCCAAAAAAACCCAATGAGTCATTTAGAACACTTTTTGAAAAACGTTCAAAAACACGGTTTTGGTGGTTTTGGCGGGGCTTGAGCGCCTTTTTCGCACCACCTGAGCTCGAGAATCTTGTTTTCCGGCACTGAGAGAAAAATCAAAAAAAAATTTCCCCAGGTGGGTTCGAACCCGGGACCCTCAGACTGGTAGGTAGATGAAAAATACCACTGAGCCATTTAGAACACTTTTTTAGAAAATGTTTAAAAACGTGGGTTTTAGTGGTTTTGGAGGGGTTTGAGCTCGTTTTTAGCACTTTCAGAGCTCCAAAATTTATTTTTCCTACCCTCAGACAAAAACAAAAAACATTGACCCCAAGTGGGATCGAACCCCTGACCCTCTGTTTGGTAGGAGACCGAAAAAAATCCACTGAGCTATTTGGAACATTTTCATGTCAACTGATCGAAATTATTGTTTCTAGTGGATTCTGAGCATTTTCAAACCGTTTTTTTTTGAGTTTGTGCTCTCCCGGTGTAGTTTTGCAATAACTGAGTCGATTGAAATTCTGGAACATTCTGGAATTGCGGAACGTTTTTGTGTTACTGCAAAATCCATTTCGGCAGTGTTTGCTAGAGTAAAAACAAAAAAAACTTGAGTTTTGCGGAAAAATTGAGCCAATTGAGGGGTTCACCCAAGGCTATGGAGCTAATTTAGAGGTTTCCGAGCTCAAGGATTTTCTTGTGTTTTGGAAAGTTTTGGCTCAACTTTGAACGATTTCAGCACCTCTATTCTTTGAATTCCGGACTATTTTTCCAAAGGTTTTCACTATTATCCCTTTCACTTCCCGGATCTTTGACCACTATTGAGTAGCCACAGACTGGAAACAAATTGAAAAAAAAAGTTTTTGTTGCAATTGAAACATGCGCTCCAGCCAAAAAGAAAACCCGGAAATGTCACCTGGAGACTAAAGTTTTTCATATTTTTCATATCTTTTCAATGTATTTTACTTTTCACCTGGCCACAAAATTCCTAAAGTCTGTGGCCTAGAAACTATGAAATCTGGAATCCCCAAGACAAATATTTCTGGACCCTACCCTTCACTTCTACCAGGGATCACCTATTTTTGCTTCCGATGACACCTACACCAAAATAGACTCTTTTTTTGTACAATACCTTCCCCTAATCCCTACCTTTTCTTCCTTTTCTTTTCTTTCCCAAAATGTCCATTGACGTCGTCTTGCTCCGGTGACACTTCACTCGGCGTCACTGGAAAAATTCTGCAAAAATGGTTGAAAGGAAAGGTGGTAATCTTTTTGTTGTTGGTGAGTGAGGGTGACCAGGAGTAACATTTCACACCTGGTATTATATGAAATGATTAAAAATTGAAATTTTGGTTTTCGAGAGTCTAGGCATCAGAAATTGAAATTCGAGCAGAAAAATATTACTTTGAAATTTCGATGTTGGGTGCCTTTTGTCGGTATGAACCCAGCGCAAGGCTGTCAATTTTGGCCGCTGCCGTTTTATACCTCGCTTTGTAGCGATGGGATTTTTCCGATGCAAGAGGCGTCCTTGTAGAGCATAAAGAGCTCTTTGTGACCTCTGCTAACTGCATCCGTTGCCACCAGCGGCTTCATTACACAAATCGGCTTTGATGAGGTACTTCTCGCGTTTTTTTGTCCTCAACCAGTACCGTTCCCTGGTCCAAACCGGATCTGCTTCATGGTGATACCAACTCCGCTCCCAGGTGATACCGGCTCTACTTGGAGGTGACCGGCTCTGATACGAGGAAAAAATAGCTTTACTCCAAGGTGATACCGGCTCCACTCCAAGGTGATACCAACTCCACTCCAAGGTAACCGGCTCACATTCAACGGGATACCGCTCGCCATTAACTTTGCCGCTACGACGCCGCTCTGTGGTCGTTGTCGGCTCACTGTTACCAGCTACGATCTTTGACTGTTATGAGATTCGTTTTGTATCCGCTACCGATTCTCCTCCGTGACTGACTCGGCGACTTGTTCCACTTACCTGTTATCTCCTTTTGGCAATTCGCTACTCGGTGACCGTGACTTATGCGCTACGTTGCGCTAGTGGCACCGCTCTCTGGCCACTATTTCCGTGACCGACTGTTCTCCGTGACCGCTACCAACGTTCTAGGACTCCTACCAGCTATATTCCGCTTGCCTTCAAAGTTAATTCCAGATTCACGGATTTTGGACCTCTTGTCTGTATATCTATGGTTGGACAAACCTTATTAAGTTCATTGCTCAGTCTCATTACACTGATTTTTTGATCAACCCACCAAGTTCCCGAATGTTCCTGATCTCACCACTACTTTTTAATCCTATCCAAAACCGATTCTAGCTCAAAAATCATCGTGTCACCAGACATTTCTATAGTCACTCGAGAGACAATACAATCCCTTTTCGTACTCTGATCTTCCTCTCCGATATTGTCGGTTTTAGCTCATCCGGGCCTTTTCAGGTGCAGAAAAGGGGCGGAGCTTAGGGTTGAGTGGGAGGTATTAGGTAATCTCATGTTTTGTTGGTATATATACCATTTTTTGAATTATTTTTTGAATTTGTTCTTTGAGATTTTCGGTCAGCATTTATTTTTTGCAGAAAAGAAAATCAGACATTCTGAAAAATCTCGCTTCTATTTCCTTATATATTAGGGTGAAAAGAAAGTTTCCGCAAATCCGGGATTTTTTGCAGTAGAACAGTTTTTTGAATCTAGTTTTTTTCTTGATAGGTGTCTACCGGCTAGACATTACCACCGCCAAAATATCATCAGTATCGGCCACCTGCTTCAAAAGATACAGTTAGTTATAAGGGTCTTGGTTGGACCCTGTTTTTCGGAAAAGCAATGTTCCCAATCAGTTTTTCTCAATTTTTTAAACCCAAAATACTCGTATGAGCTTGCGTACTACACCTTTGAAAAATCATGACCAGATATCCACTCTCTGTCATTTTAGAGAAAATTCAAAAATGGCTTGAAATTTTGACCAAAAAATGAAAATCCGTCAATTTCGAT